>JAULCD010098560.1:0-11577 GCA_032361085.1 Calliostoma canaliculatum
AATACCAAGGAGGACAATTCGGGATCTGATCTCCAGTATGCCAAATCGATGTGCAGCGTGCATTCGCAGCCGTGGATAGCACACACGTTATTAAATGAGGTGGATTTCCTTCAAAATGTCAGTTGAATTCTCTGTTAATAAAGCACACAGATTCATGCGTCTCTTTATTTGTTGTCGGTAGTATATATTACGTATTTAACTTTACTTGCGCTGTTGACAGATTTAAAGGGAATATCAATGTCATAGGTTTTTAAACGTCAATTTGGTCTGCTTACTCCATTAAAATGTCTGAGTTTCAGGTTATCACTCGTCACTGGACATAGCTCTGTTGACATTGAAACAATAATATCATTTAAAAAAAACAAATCACGTGACTTGCCTACTTAAATTAAAAGGCTTTCGTTGTCAAATATGAAGGATAAACACGAGACTCAGTGTCATGTGTAGTTAATCATTTAGTGTGAAAATACACAAAACAAAACAAATATTAAATGCAGTTTTTATATTCGATACCTATTGTATATTTTGTTTCGGTTTAACTTTTTAAAATTAATATCTCGTTATTCATGCAACCAGTTATAAAATGTTTTTAGTAGAATTTTGACCATATTCCGCGGTGTTGTGGCACTTAGTACTGGTAGACTTAGTGGTACCTGTTTACTCACATCTGATGAGATGACCACGTGCCATTGATTCAAACCTGGGGCCCATTTTACAAAGACGTCATAACTTTACGACGTCCTAAACCATGTTACTAGGTTCATGGATTTGGTCTACAAATGCCAAAAATGGTTGTAAAGTGTGCACTTTCCAAAGAAAAACTTGTTTTTCTTTAGAAATTGCACAGTTTACAACTTTTTTTTGCATTTGTAGACCAAATATAGTAACCCAGTGATGTGGTTTAAGACGTCGTAAAGTTATGACGCCTTTGTTAAACGGGCCCTTGGGTGTTGTTTCACGATACCATTTTAAACTTATGACGTAGTTAGACATGTCACTTGGCCAATAAGGAACCTTACAAAAACCAATAATTGTTGTAAACTGTTCACTTTCCAAAGAAAACCTTGGTTTTTTTTGGGAAGTGCACAGTTTACAACGAGTGATGGGATTTGTTAACTTTATTAACCACCTCGTAAAATTACGACATTATTTGGAAACTGTATCCAGGCACGTGTCTTGTTTACGCTTAATGACAAAACAAGTGTCATAAATGAATGCCAGGGAATAATCTTATACTATTAACACATGTCAAATATTAACACTGGAAACGGGAAGAGCTGACATACGCAAAATAATCTGTTGAAGCTAATTTTAATATTAGAGTCTAGTAACTCTTCAATCTGACATGTGGAGTATAGGGGCCCGTTTTACAAAGAGATCATAACTTTACGACGTCCTAAACCATGTCGCATGGTTAATGAATTTGGTCTACAAATGCAAAAAAATGGTTGTAAACTGTGCATTTTCCAAGGATAAACCTTTTTGGGGAAAGTGCACAGTTTACAACCATTTTTGCATTTGTAGATTAAATCTATTAACCAAGTAATATGGTTTAGGACGTCGTGAAGTTATGACGTCTTTGTAAAATGGGCCCCTGGACAGAAAAGGGAGGGCCCACCTTGTCATAGACAGAGTTAAATGCAACCAAAAGTCATTAAAGGACAGGCAAAAGGTCTCGACCAATGGGTGTTGGCTAATCTGGTCACATGTTATACCAATATACACTGTTTTGAAGACAATATACTTAATACAAATCATGCTGCATGAATAAAATGTGTTTTTTATACAGTGCTTTAAGTAAGATAGAGAAATCATGACAGTACTTTATTTGGATATAAAGGAACTGCCGCACGAACAAACGGCTCGGTTTCACGTCGCTCTTTGTTCGTGCAACAGTCAGTTTATATCCTGATAAAGTACTGACACTCGTCCTGTATCTATGAAATAATGAAATACTTCCAATCAAGTTACAGAAACTGCATGTTTAGAAAATTTATTATCATTTAAGTTATCAAAATCATTGCATTTGATTTAGTAACACAATTATTTAAATGTACGTATAATTACCCTTTTTAAAATATTATTTTTTGGGTTTGTCATCAATAATAATAATAATGTTGTTTTTTAAGTTATGTCGTGCTAGTAGAAAAAAATTAACATGCTGCATATGTATATTAAATAAAGAAGAAAAGTCGTACAATTTAGAATCCTTTAGAGATTTAGATGAAGATATTCTTTGCATATTTGGGGGCAAGATAACAAAAACAGATCCCATAAGCATCTGTCCAAAGAAAAGATTCCACACTGTGTGCCGAACTGTTGGGTCGGTGTCCAGGCTGAAACAAAATGAGAAAAAATCCTTTGAATTTGTATTTGTTAGTTAATGCACTTAAGAAATCCATCGATACTGCCGTTATAGATATCAAGTAAGTTAATAAAAAACTCATTTGCTTAAGTGGGGTTGTATTACCAAAATTTATATACACCCTTTTACCTTTCCAATTTTGAACCGAGTATTGCATGGCGTCGTGTTTACCAGTATTCCTAAACATGAGCAACCATGAACGTAACAAATTCCCTGATGCTGCCGTTATAGTTTTCAAATTAAATTATAAAATAACTTCATTCACTTAAGCAAAGTTATATTATCCGAACCTATATAAACACTTTAAACTTTTAAATTTGTGTATATAAAAAACTACCTCTAGTCTAGTCTACCTGACTGTGTACATGACAACCTACCTCAAGTCGAATCTTACCTGACTGTGTATATAACGATCTACCTCAATTCAAGTCTACCTGACTGTATTTGACAACATATAAGTCCGGTCTACCTAACTGTGTACATGACGACCAACCATAATGTAAGGCCATTCAACCTAACTGTGGATATGATGACCTATCTCAAGTCGAGTCTACCTGTCTGTTTATATGACGACCTACCATGTCAAGTCTACCAGACTGTGTATATGACGACCTACCTGAAGTCAAATCTACCTGACTGTATATATGACCACCTACCTCAAGTCCAGTCTACCAGATGTAGCTGCTCGACTCCAGACTTCAGATAGTCCCCCAGCCTGAACTGTTCCCTTGGGATGGAATGTTTAATCTGTTAATGTCTAAAGTTACATAAACACTATTTTGTTAAGAAATTGCATTTACTCTAAATTGTGTTTATTAAATCAAAATTTCAATCTATCAGTATGCCTGAACAAATAAAATGTACACTGATATTTGAAATGATCGAGAAGACGCGTACGCAAATAATAGGTTACATATAACATTAATACAAACTGGCGTAGAGATCAACAATAGCACTACCAAAACTCATATAACAGGTAAATATATATGTTGGCATAGTAAATAGGATAATGCATGTACATAACAAAAATCGCAAAATTCATTTTCAGTTATATGGTGGTGTAAACAATCTGAAAAATGTAACGACACAAAATCATCCTTCTAATGTTTTAAAACATAAGGCTAGTACAGTTAGAACATTCAGTAACATACAGAAACAATTGAATAAATTCAAACCGCATCTATTTTCATAACACAAAAATACCATAACAGTAATTGTGAGAAGCCCTGTGAACATGATAAGAAACTGCAGTACATCTGTCCAGATCACTGCTTTTAGTCCGCCCTGAAATATTAAATTTTAAATATTAAAGGTAACAACAATTTGATTATTTCTGGGGGAGACATTCAAAAGTGGTTATGGGTACTTCAGGACTTCGATGGATGTCAACTTATTTTACGTAAGTTCATAACGTTTCAGGGTATATGCTTTCTCCTTCGTCAACTGCCTTCATATGCCCCGAAACGTCCTGAACAAACATACAAAGAAGTTGATATTCTAAAATCCTAAATTACATAAATAATTTTTGTTATTGCTAGAAAACAAAGTTTGTGTACAGATGCTTGCACCGTTATCAAACAAGTCTTGGTCGCCATGCAAACTTCTAACATGCGACTTAGACAACTTACTGCCCAAAAACTTGAAAGTCCTAAATCAAACCATCCTGGGTAACGGCAGGGCGATTACTCTCGCTACCGATTACGTTACATTACCCTGGTAAAATAAGGCAGGTTTCTGCCGATTTTGAAATTGCGTCATCGTCGCTATTATCCAATCAAACGCTTAGTAACCAATGAGAATCGTTTTTTAAAATTTGAAATTCACATTAAACACAAAGCTATTAGTGTTGGCAAGAGTTATGTCCCTTGAATCCAGTCCGAAAGCAAAGAAGTGTCATTTCAATGGACAGCTATTTTTACCGACACGTAATTCAATTCGGCAGAAACCCGCCTTATTTTCCCAGGGTAATGTCACGTAGTCGGTAGCGAGAGTAATTGCCCTGGGGTTACCCAGGATGAAATTAAACATAATTGTGTTTTTAATTCATGACAGAAAATACTTCATCGTGATTATAATATGTACTTTTTAAAACTACAACACAAATCAGGGTGCTTTCCTGTAGGATTACGTAAATAAATTAAAACTTTAATTAAATAAATGAACAAAGTGAACTCACAATCGTTGTGTATAAAACAGCTGCCCCAGCTGTCAAAATAATCGAGCTGTAGATTGATAGTCCAGTCACTGTAAAGAGGGATACAACTATTTAAAGAAAACTTATCTTTATGTTTTCCCTGATGAACACATAACCATTTAGTTACCTTTTATAGTTTTCCTAACAAACACATAATCACAAAATGAACCTTTATATTTTCCCTGAAGACAAATGCCCATCAAATCAACTTTACATTTGTTTCTGGCGAACACATAACTATCACGTCACCTTTTGTATTTCCCCTTAACAAACACATAACCACGAGAACAACTTTTTTATGTTTTCCATGATTGACACATAATCACCAAATCAACTTTTTTGCTAATTATGTTTTAATGTGGCTTTTATATTTACCCTGACAAAAACATAACAAAATAGCTTTTATTCACTAACATTGACGTCCATCAAAGAAGGTTTATTCACCCAGACGAGTGCTAATGTGATGATATTGGGTTCGTTGACCGGTTGAAGTATACTGAGTGAGAGATACAGGAACAAATGATTGTGCATGTGTCCCGTTTTCTAAGGAGATTTTACGCAAGCTTTGCATTGCACTGTCGTTGGAAACTATAAAATACTTAATTGAAGTAGTGTTCTCTTTTCGTGTCATTCAGTACTGAATAAACACAGTGTACATGTATGGTCTCAGTATTACATTTCAGTATGTGGAGCCCGTTCCACAAAGCTCAGATCGATCTTAGTTATTTTTTTCATCATGACAATTGAACACTTCCTCTGAAGACTTCGGAACCATGCATGTACACTCAAAGTAAGCTGGGAGAAAGAGCAAGATCTTGTATTGGCTAAGATGTCATAACTTTTATTTTGCGCTCTTGTAACGAGAACGCTAAGATGAACATTAAGACGCCTTTGCCTTACGATCGCTTTGTGGAACGGGAGCCTTATTGTTAGTCTAAGTTACACTTCCTTCCCGGCTAAACGCTTGATAAGAGTATTAAAATACCTGTCTGTAAGGCAATTGCTTGGCCATAAAGTATTATGCTCATCCAACGCAACTGTAAAAAAAGAACAATGACTTTAATGGAGCATATAAAAAAACAGCTGTTATTAACACAGTTGATTAGTTTTAAACTGGAAACTATTAAATTATGTTAGTATGCAGAAACATACCATACTTATGTTGTTTATTCTTGTTTGTTTGTTTGTTTGTTTGTTTGTTTGTTTTGGGGGTTTTTTCTTCTTTCTGTGAAAATTACCGCATTTTTGTCTAACAAACAAACACATTTAGAGCTGAAGTTACACCTAAATACAGTACTGAATATTGTACTAATACTCACATAATTAATACAGACAACCACATTGCCAAATATTCGAAGATGTTGTGAATTGAAACGCCGTCCATAATACTGAATGGGGAAAAAAAGAAAAAGAAAATGTCTATTTTATATTTATATTGACCAACTGACAAAACGTCAACAGGTCGTGTACTATCTGGGGTTTTTTGTGATAGAATTTAAAACTTGAGAAAAACAAAATTTTCTCAATAGCTAGTAACCACAACAGCATAGATCTTAAGAGAGAAGCTCACCCGTGTGTCTTCTAATATCAAATATATCAACACGAGTTGATGAACTGGGGAAACTCCGATGTTAGCCGAGGAGTTTTAAGTTTTTATCAACGAGTGTTAATATATTTGAGATATCAGGATAGTGAAATTTTAGTTATCATTCCAAAACATACCCGGACAAAAATCATTAAATTTATAAATGAACCAGACCAATGCCTGTTTATGTCTGTTTTGACGTCACAATGATGGGACAAATAGTGATGTCATGCCAGTGATATGGCAACAAACTAATGACTCAAATTTTGACGGTATCTTAATGCAGATATCAATTAATCTTCTGTTGGAGCCTGTTTTGGTGATAAATTGGTTTTCGTTTGTTCACTTCAGCTTATCGTTGCCCAGCTCCTGCAATCTAACACTTATAGATACTACGTCATGTACCAGGGGATGTCAAAATGTTTTGAGCCTTGGTCATTTTTCATACCCAGGTTCCACAACCGATGGTACGACATTGAACCGTAACGTGTATCTGAAGTCAGATATACGTTTTGGAATCCTACTCTCAGAAGTTATTATACAGCTCACATAAAAAAAAATAAGTCTAACTTGTGCCAATCTTTTTTCTTATTTAACAAAATATGTTTAAATAAAGTCTGATTGTGGCGATACTTACTTCAAATGGCGTTGACAGGTCCAATCTGGAAATGAAGGTCAAGACTAACGTGATATGCAAAATGCACCCAATTTCATAGCCGATTTCGCCTAGGATCCAAGACATCCCATAGACGTAGCTTTCAGCCGGCATTCCCAGCATCATGATAGAAGACTGGGATGTAGCTATCAGTGACAATGCTACCGGCAGGAACGTCATGGAGCGACCAGCCACCAGGTACTCTGATGTATTCTGGTTCTTGCCTCTGACAGCATGATAGATCCCGATACACACAGAGACGAACAGCGTCAGTCCAAACACCAGGTAGTCCCATAATCCAAATGTTCCTCCCATCACTGATTAAAACAACGAAAGCAAAATGTGCAGTCGCTTGATGTAGTGTAATACTTAGATGTTTATATTATGGCAATTACAAATTAAAAACAATTCCTATGTTAATTGTATGGTTGCGCAATACGGTATGTCGGTAAACCGCAATACGAATTGGAGCAGGTACGTATGTCGATACATTTGTGATGTTCTGGTACATTCATGATCATAATATTTTTAATATTGATCTCTCTCTCAAAAAAACATTACATTTCAATTTTTAAAGTTTGAAGGTCATCTATACATTAACCCTTCGATTGCCGAAATGGTGTTTGTGAGACACACAACTGCTAATATATTGGTTTTGATAAATGAAGTTTAGATAAGTTAATATTCTAAGTAAAATTAGTATATGGTGAAAAAAGGCGTATTTTGTCTTTTTCTATAACTTGCAAAATGTATTGCAATACATTAAAGTGTATTTCAATATATTGCAATACAAATTGTGGTCTACACAAACCTCCAAGTTTCTGTGAGTATTTTATTTTCTAGTATTTTTTTATTCATCTTATATTTTTAAACTTGGCGATATTAACTGTCTTTTATACATTGACAAACAAACGTTAATTGTTATCTATAATCATGTCTGTAGTTAAGGGTTGCACGGTATTACTTTTTAGCGGTAAACTGCATTACGTATTAAAATAAATTCGTATCTTCATACAATTGTTATGTACCGGTATATTGACGATCACAATCAACTAATGATGTTAATATTTCTCTCGCAAACACAAAACTATTTTGATTTATTTTGTGAAGTTAAAAAATGGTGTTACGTATATTGTCATCTGTTTTATGTTTAACAGTCTTTTCTAGGCATTTTAAAACTTATTACTGTTATCATTTAAAAATCGTCAATACATTATCACTTTGAAAGTACAATTACATTGAACTGTAATTACCTTCTCATTTTGAAAACATACTCTGTGATAATGTGTTTATAACAGACTATTTAGATTTAAGATTTAAGATTGCAACATATTTTCTTTCGCCTTGCTTGCTCCTTCATCGGGTGAATGGTCATTGTCGTGAACTTACAAACAAACTAGAATTTGACATCCAAGAAATCATGAACTATTAACAAAATGTAATTATATTTCCACCCAGGTGAGAATAGGTCCCCAGTATCCTCATGCTTGTCGTACAAGGCGACTAAAATGAGGCAGCTTGTTTGCCTAAGGCTTCGTCCTGTAAAGAGGGAGGGAGGTAGTCTGGTGGATGAGGGTGTTGATAGCCAGTGCTGCATTACTCAACACACCAATCGGACCCCGACCTCATCAATCGGTTGGTCACGCCGAGCCCTTAGTGTTAACCCTTCTTTCTACTTTTTACTATTCCTTATCCTTTAATGTTTTGAAAAAGTCTAGGCACAAATTGGTTAACGGTTTTCTTCTTTTAACACCAAGAAGGCGGTGGCTCAAGGGCCAATCCCGAAGTTCAGTGCTGTATCCCTGGTGCCATTCTGTCGGAGATCCACAAGCATTCGGCAACGCCTATGTGGACACTCGGTGGCGAGTGGGGACCAGTGCTGACGAGACATTTATATTTACCACTATGGGTAACGATAACAAAACGGAAATGTCTCGAGGACGATTTCTTATTTTCGGTTGAGGAGTTAGATGTAATGATTTAGATCAATGATAATGTGAATGAAAATATGAATACGAGCAATTGGCCAAGATTCATTGTCATGAAGAATGTCCTAGTGGTGGTCAGCCACTAAAGCTCAATCCGTTTGTGGTTGAGAAAGGCATTATGGGTATTGCTGGTACAGTTAAAAATGTGAGAAAACTTCGACCTGATTTTCTTCTGATAGAAGTTTCTACAAGACAACAAGCTTTAAGTCTGCTTAAAACTACACAGTTTGCTGGAATACCAGTAATGGTCACTTCACACCGTTCGCTCAACTCAAGTAAGGGCATTGTTCGAGACAGGTCCCGTGTGCCTTTGTAGATGACGGAGGTAGAATTGCTTTCCAAACTCTCTTCGCAAGGTGTTATGAAAGGTAAACGTTTCACTTTTAAGGATAGGATTAACACCCTTTCATCGAACACTTACCTTATAGAGTTCGGTACCTCTTCTCCTCCTGCATCTCTTGAAGCTGGATACTGTAGTATCCGGGTAGAACGTTATGTTCCTACTCCTCTACGGTGCTACAAGTATCAGGAGTTTTGGCATGGTTCTCGCGCATGTCGAAGTACTCGCATAGTTTACCACATCTCTGGTGAGGAGGATCACGAGGACTCCACATGCGAGAAAGAACACCGAAATGCACAAACTGCAAGAAAGCACACATGACAATGTCGAAGCAATATCCTTCTTTTATACAAAAGCAACAGATTCTAAAAGTTAAAAAAAAAAATTACATCTCGTTTGCAGAGGCCCGTAAAAGGGTCACTGCACTTGACCGCCCCCACCATGCAGCAGAAGCTGCTGCTTCATCCCCCAAAATTATATCGACTGATTACAACTGGCTGACAGGCACCATACCATTAATTTTCACAGAACCAGCTAAACTTCAAAAGCCAAGTGGGGCAAAACAAACAGTCACACAAACGCCACTACTATATCCAAAACAAAAGCGGACAAAAGGCTCTTTCTAAAAAGGGCAAGGCCAGGACACCTCCTCCAGACAGGGTTCCCAAAGGTCAAAGGAGTCCTGTCGACGATCTTACTAACAAGTTTGAGAGCCTGGAAGTCATAGAGGATGACGACTTTCTTCTCCAATCAGGCACTCGTCGTCATTCACCAAAACGACCTTATTGGTCACCATCAAAGGAAGAAGGATCCCATGGGATCACTCAACTTCACCTATCATAGTGTTTTAACCAATCTTTTATACACTGTATTATTTTATAATCATGGCGTCAATGCAATGAAATTGCCGTGGTTTTCATGTAATTTTCATGAAATTGGTCTCAACAATATAATCTGACTGCTTTTTGTCTCCAGGAGACACACCTTAAAGCATCTGATACACTTCAGTAGAAGCAATTTACTATGTACAATGCCTTTTCAAATGAACCTGACAAAGCTATGGAGACTCAACCATCTTGGTCAGGCAGGGCATTGTACATAGTCAAGTTCATTTAAAAACTAATCTTCAAACTGCGGCTGTGCAACTCAACAACAATATGCTCTGTTTATATCCCACCTTCAATAAACCTGCATTTGCAAGATCTTAATGATCTTGTACAACAGCAGCCTAAACCGTATATCCTTTTAGGCGATTTCAACAGTCATAACCCTTTGTGGGGTAGTAACTCCACCTCTGATAAGGGTAAAAAGATTTTATAGCGCATAGTGATCTATCATTATTTAATGATGGATTCAGTATGTATTTACATCCAGCTTAAGGAACTTATACCGCAATAGATTTAATCATCGCTGACCCGTCCCTTTTACAAGACTTTATTTTGACAGTACATGACGACATGTGCGGCAGTGACCACTTTCCAGTGGTGTTAGAGCTAGTGGAAGCCTCCCCTGAGGAACATAATCCTCGGTGGTAATTTGCAGAGGCAAACAGGGCAACCTTTGCCAGCCTCTGTGGTCATAAACTAACTTATAAACAATTTGAAAATTAGCCTGATCCTATTCAGGTGTTTAGGGATCAACTTGACTACATTTGTCGTGAAGCTATTAATGCCAGGAAAAAAGCTGAATGTGTGTTCTCTAAACATCAAACTCCATGGAATTTAAAAACAACTGCCGTCAATCTAGAGCTAAGGCTCGGCGGACAGTTCACACCTGAAGACGTAAGTCTCGGCAAGCATTTATTCCGATAATTTAATTCACGCACACCCATTAGTAAAGTTTGGAACATGATTAATGAGATCAAAGTAAAGATTTCAAAACCACCGTTCAACATCTAAAAAAACCCAATGATTTGATCACTTCCAAGTTAGACATTTCCAATAAGTTGGCCGAAACCATTTCTAAAAAAACTATTTTCCTGCTTTTCAGAGGCATCAAATGCAGAAGGAAAAACAAAAAATAAATTTCGGCCAATACAATGGTTAAGACTAAAATGAACTGTTTTTATTATCTGAGCTTGATACAGCTCTTTTTAAAGCCCATAATATAGCAACTGTTCCTGACGAATTTCACTACTAGTTGCTGAAACGCCTACCTGAAATCTCATTTCAGGCGTTACTTTATGCTTTCAACCATATATGGGAAACAGGTGAATGTCCTCCATCGTGGTACAATGCTACCATTGTGCCAATTCCTAAGCCTAGGACGGATCACACTGATCCTTCCAATTATAGCCCTATCGCTTTAACAAGTTGCGTTTGTAAAACCATGGAACGAATGATTAATGATCGACTCGTTTGGTACTTGGAATCTAATCAGTTGTTAACTGACATCCAATGTGGATTCCGTAAACAGCGCAGTACCGTCGATCATCTCGTTCGCTTAGAATC
>JAULCD010098671.1:0-11577 GCA_032361085.1 Calliostoma canaliculatum
TCCAACCTAAATATGCTGTTGAAAACCTATTCTGTGGTAATTTGTTTAAAAGAGCTCCTGGAAGGAGTTCTTTTAAAAAAATTACCACAGAATAATTTTTAACAGCTTTTATAGATTTAATTTTGGCTTCCCTAATTGGTAGTGTTTGAGGACTGAAATGTATTTAGGTGGATAGTAAGGAATACGTTTTGAACACTTTATTTTGGTTAGATTTTACTTTTGAAGTTAAAATATGATGCCAGCAACACTTTGTGGGTTTAGTGTAATTTGAAAGATAATTAAGAATTAATCATTTTTTTCTTATTAGCAAAACATGTTTAGTTGTTAAATCTTAAATAAAAATAAATTATTTATTAACATTAATAGAAATCCGTTTTTAATTTTATTTTATGTTTTATTATTATTTATTGTTATTGTATTAAGTGATTGCATTTCTTGACGAAGGGAATAATTATGGGTAATTAAATGTACTTAGGGCTAAAATTAAGATGTCATAATATCGTTATTATGTAATTTGTTGTAACCCAAAATAAAGGAAAACATTCGGGCTTTTCAGCTTAGCAGTTAACAAGTGCATTTAATTATCGACCTCATTGTTAAAAACTGAATGGAAAAAAAGGTGTGAGAGAGTTATTTCCGAATCTGATACTGCTCTGCTTAAAACACGTTAGAGACCTTGACTGTACTACTTAAGTAGATCTCTCATGAAAGACATTAATTTTCTTCATGTAATGTTAACCCTTAACAGTTGTATTGAAGTGGGACTTAAAAATATGACCCCCCTGTTCTTTTGAAAGTTAATCATTGTTATCTAATAGAAAAGAGAAATATATTATTGATAGCAACTTCTTTATTGCGCTGAGAGGTCTCTCAGCGCAATAAAGAAGTTGTTATCCATAAAATTATTCTCTTCTATTTCTCCTCAGCGCTATAAAGAAGTGGTTATCCATAAAAATATTTTCTTCTATTACCCTCATTACCAACTTTTAAAAAAGGTATTTATATTGTGGCCTCAACAATGGTCAATAATTACAAAATCAACCTAGTCACCGCAGGAACTCAAACATGATGTTTCCGGTTGTTTGGAATTCGAATGAACGGTAGTGGTCATCGTCTGTGTTCATATAGAGCTTATTTATAGTACAAGGATTAGCTCATTTTGCGATGGTGTTGTGACAAATTATAAGGTGTATGGACAGACCAGAAAGTAGGTACTAATGTGGATGGTCGGATTGTTATGATGCTAACTTGATTAATCCAAACATGAGGATGCGTTCACAAAGTCGCTGTGAATTTACAGGACTATAAAACAAATCACTGGGTCAATAGGTCAGGTGAACAAACTCCAAAGTTTGTAAACTTTTCACTTTTTAAAAACGCAACCAGTCTATATATCATATTTATGTTTTCAACAGCACAATGTAGTCACAGTTTAAAATGCTACAAAAATCAATTCGGTACTGTATGGAGAAACTAGATTTGCTTCAGTCATTTAATTAGAACTTTTTTGGGTGTATGGCGGGTGCTACTAATAGGGAAGGGCATGCTTACTTTTCGCGAACACCAGATGCCATCACTGAATTTCAGTGGTTCATACACACAGCTTCTATATTTATATTGCCAGCATATCCAATAGAATCTGTCTTGACATATAGCGATTTAGATTATTCTCTGGAGTTGATATTATTCATTTACACTGCCCATTGTCGGTCCAACAAAAAATACTGAATTATTATTACTTTCAATTACGTGTGTAAATAAAGCAAGCAGTGTCTCTGCTAGAACATATGTACCCGATAGTAGTGAGCGTTTAGTGTACCTTGAAATAAGTGTTTTATTCACCGTTTCACTAAAGCATTGAACATTTTAATATTAGGTTTACAATTGCCAAAAGATCACTGTAAACTGTGCACTATATAAAGAAAATATGTAATGCCCTGGCTACCGTTTCACAAAGGCGTCGTAAATTTACCACATCATAGACTATTTTCCTAAGACAGTGGTTAGGTTTACAAATGCCAAATAGCTTTCTGTTCACTATCCATAGAAAAAACAAGTTTTTCTTTAAACCGTGTGCAGTTTACACATATTTGGAATATTTGTAAACCTGAACAAGTGTTCCAGTAAAATGGTCAACGACGTTGTAAGTTTACGGTAGCTTTGTGAAACAGCCAACTGGTGGATTACGACGTCGCAAATTTACAAAACAGTACCAATGTCGTTCTAAAAAACTGAACTGTAAATAAAATAAAAAAATCAGAAACGATCACTAAATAAGAATTAATTTGAAAGGAACATTTATTATTTTAGGACTAAGCGTAAATTGCTATTTGTTGTGTCAACTTTAAAAATACAGTATTTAATCCCCGTTCCTCAAAGCGATCTTAGGCTAAGGTGATCGTAAGTGATTTTTAAAACAATGTCCTGTGAAGTTGCTTCTTATCATGGGCTTACGACTGTCTTAGCGCAGAGATCGATTTGGGACTGGTGACGAATGGCATATCAAAGCGTAGTAAGGGCGTCATGATAAGCGATGCATCGATGCATCCCGATATTTTCTCTGACGATACAATACATGTATACGATACAGTAGTTAGTGTATCGATTCATAAATGTGTTCTGTATCGGTTCGACTCAGTAACCGTATCGATTCAAATCAATGTCTACATCAATATTAACGCTAAAATGATCAGTATATCCCCGAATTGGTGTCAAAAGGATCACGAACAATGGATATAATAATGCGACATGAACAAACATGTATCCCAGTGTCAGACTATCAGGGACTTATATTTTGATGACTGACAAAACTTGACATTCGTTCAACTTGGTTGGGATAAAAGTGCCAAAGTTCACGTTCCTTACATTTATTAAAAGATTTAACTTTGAAATGTTTGCTTAATTTTATCTCTCTCTTCTAACAAAAATGTAGATAAACTGTATCGTGATACGTATCGTGTCGTGAGGTAGATATTGTGATACGTATCGTATCGTGAGGTAAGTGTATCGTGACACCCCTTACTGGTAGCTGTGACAAAAGGTGACTTTCAAGTAACCTTTTTATGTCTTTCATGCGGTCGAAGATAAAAAAATAAATTAGGTTGCATTCAAGAAAATGTAAAAATTCACATTAATAAGAATTAAAAAAATAAATTAAAAATTAAAACAAAAACAAACAATAAACCACCACCACTACCAACAACAACAACAACAACAACAACAACAACAACAAAACATTTAAAAGGTAGCTGCAGAAACGGTAGCCTCGTCCCGACTCCCGTCGCTCTTATATCATCAGTAAAGCCAGTAACCTAACTGGCTTAATTTTTGCAGCGATCAAAGCGGTAGCTGAGAACCAGCTTGGTCCATTGCACAACGTTTCACTCCCCTGCAGGGGAGTGAAACGTAGTGCAATGAACCAAGCTATGTTTTGTAGCTACAAAGAGGCTTATGTCCACATGTTATTAAGTCGTGTTTACCTGTTATAAACAGATAGTCAATATTAAAACCGAGCATTTGTTTGCTATCAATCACGCTAAAACACGTTCTATTATGGATCGCCTATTACACTAACGAAGAAACAGCCTTGTTTCAGGACCTTGTACCCGGCACGAATAACAACCACAATTATCTAAATTATTATATCGAGGATTTATGATTGCAAAATACATAAACTGGACTGGGTAGACAAATACCAATTAATTATTTCACCAATTAACAAATTTTTAATATTAACTTCTTTAAAACATTGGTTGAATGTTATTAACTATACGGGAAGTTCTAATGAATGGTACATGTATGTCGACGTCAGTCATGTTAATAAACACAATAGAAAAAGTCATTAAAAATCGTGAACAAGATGCCGTTTCACAAAAAGCCGTCAATTTAGGACGGCGTGATTCCTGTCGTTTTCTGACAATGCTGGATACAGAACCTATTGTTTGTACAAACCCAGGTCCTATAACCTGTTCATACAATGGATGACAGTTAACACTGTAATACTCTGGCCCCTGTTTTTCAAAGCGACCTTAGATCTGATCGTAAGTGATTTTAAAAACAATGTCATGTAGAGATTTTTTTAGCACTTACGATCAACTTAGCCTATAATCGTTTTGAAGAACGGGCCCTGGTCATCGCAATTTTCACTCTGTGATTTATTGTCTCGGTGCTATGCGAAACACCCATTTTATAATTGGTCGCTAGTCACAAATAAGCATCACTCGAAAAAAGACCAATACTTTATGACCATATACTCGTTTTCAGAAGGCCTCTTAACATCATTTTAAACAATTTCCCAACTTGAGCCCCGTTCCTCAAAGCTAAGTTGATCGTAAGTGCTAAAATATAACACTGGTTTACGGCTGTCGTAGCGCAGTGTTCGGCACCGGTTCCAAATCGATCTCTGTGCTACGACAGTCGTAAGCCTATGACAAGACACAAATCCACAGGACATTGTTTCGAAAATCACTTACAGTCATCTTAACACTAGATCGTTTTTAAGAGGACAGTGGGATAGTGCAGTAGTTCGCGTGCCGGATTTTGAACAAAAAGGTCCGGGGTTCGAATCCTGCCTCGGCGTAATTCGCTGTGTTGTAAACATTTCAACACAGTGATAACAGGTTGCAATGCTGTGTAACACATTAAAACTTTTGGTTCGCAGGTACCAGCAGAAGCTTACAGGTTTTACTGCACCACATAACCACATTGGTGATACAGGCTTTCCTTCTGCCGTACCAACGATACCACGATACAACTAAAATATTGTTAAAAACGGCGTTAACACCATCACTAACTCACTCGTTCTTTAGGAACGTGGGCATGGGCGTTTATAGCCTCTGCCTTTATAGTTTTGTTGAATTTGTGTTTGAGAAGTTGGATAATAAATGACTGAATACGGTTTATAGGTGACACTTTATTTATTGAGTGAGTTGCGATGTTTAGGAACAGATTCTTGTTCCTTTTTCAAGCAGTGTTGAAAACCTATCTGAATAAAATAAAATATGTCTAGGAGAATAACCATTACAGTGCAAAGCTGAATGCGTGTCAGTGTCAGTGTCTAACTTCGGTTATAAATAGATTGTTGGAAACCTACCCTGTGGTAATTTGTTTAAAAGAGCTTCTGCTGGAAGTTGGAGGTCAGCCTATACTTGCATTGTAGTTTATCACAACAACATTCAACAACAGGTTTGATTCTATATGAAATGAGTGCAATATTGAAGGCAAATTAAAAGTGGAAAATGAACAGTGTACCATCCTAGATAAATCCATGGCATGTCATCTCCGCTAGTCTCTCCGTTGCAACGTAGAGACTAGCGGAGATGACATGCCATTGATTTATCCAAGATGACAGTACACAAGCTTTGGCATTTGTAAATAAAAATATTAACTCCAGAGAATAATTTTAATCACTATATGTCAGGACAGATTCGATTGGACATTTTTGGCAATATAAATATAGAAGCTCTGTGTATGAATCACCGAAATTAGGTAATGGCATCTGGTGTTCGCGAAGAGTGAGCATGCCCTGCCCTACTTGTAGCACGTTACCCATTTACCCAGTGATTTGGTTTATGACCTCGTAAATTCACAGCGACTTTGCCATTGCACCCTAATCATTGTGCTAATAAGATTAACACCAACACAATCTGATCCAAATCAGTACCTACTTCCTGGTCTGCCTATTAACCTTATAATATGTCACACACTATCGCAAAAAGGATCTAATGCTGTAGTTGTTTCTATAAATAAGTGGTATTAACACAAACTGTTTGATTGACATTTCTGAGAAGTGCAATGGGGGTAATATAAGAGCATACTTTTATGAACAACAACTTCTTTATTGTGCTGAGAGACAAGTGGTTGATGGCTCGATGTACATCTTCTCCAGTTTGTTCAAGCTGTTGATGGTGTTATCTGTCATGTATCCACGTCGACGGCGAATAAACTGTATGATTGGCCTTTTTTAAAGTTGACAATGGTAGTAATAGAAGAGAATAATTTTGTGGATAACAACTTCCTTATAGCGCTGAGGAGTAATAGAAGAGAATAATTTTATGAATAACAACTTCCTTATTGCACTGGGAGGCCTCTCAGCACAATAAAGAAGTTGTTATCCATAAAATTATTCTCCTCTATTACTGTATGGACACAGCCAATGACCACCGATGCCTAGTCCAAACATCAGGAAACATCCGTCATATTTAAATTCTTGCGAGCAGGTTGGTTTTATAATTGAACATTGTTGAAGACACAATATAAACATATTTGTTATGGGATAATTATAAAACCACAGAGACACTCCAGCGACTGTGTCGGGGTGTGTGCGTGCTGCACGCGAGCTCTGTTACATGCTGCTACCTTCTAATCACGACAATAACGATATGACCGATGCGTGTTGAGGGACGTGTGGTATATGTAAAGTCCCATTCATGCTTGTTAATGTGCTTATCGTGAGTGATTCCGTATTGCAGGTCTCCCAGTGCAGGGATATCACAGATGTCAGCCCATACTTGCACAACACCATACAACAGCGTATTTATTCCTCTATTTCTTACAAAAAAATTTACCCTCAACCTTTAAAGTGCTGAGCGCAAAAATTGCTTATTGTAGTTTTCAAATTTGAATTTGAAACAGGCTGTTGGAAACCTATCCTGTGATAATTTGTTTAAAAGAGCTCCTATAGGAGCTATTTTAAACAAATTGTCACAAGATAGGCTTTCAACAGCACAAGGTGGTCACAGTTTTAAAACTGGTTGAAATTAACTCAGCACTTTAAAGGGTAACATGCTGATTTTAGTAGGACTTAAAAGTGTGCATATCTTGTGCTGTTGAAAACCTATCCTGTGATAATTTTGGAAGAGCGCTTTTAAACAAACTACCATAGGATAGGTTTTCAACAACCTATTTAGACGGATATTTGATCATTGAAATTTAATAATTTTGTGCTGACACTCAAAGGGTTAAACTGCTGAATGCAACATTTGAGATTAAACATTTTTAGTGTGAGTTGTGAGTGAGCGAGTTAGGGTTTAACGCCGTTTTCAACACTTTTTTAGTTACTTCACGGCGGCTAGGGTTACGGCAAGAGGAAAACCTGCATCAACTATGCGGGTATGGGATGCAGTGAAACCTGCAAACTACGGCTGGTACCTGCGAACCAAGAGAGTTACAACATCAGTGTGTGTTGTGCTGACAAAACGTTATTAAGGGACTGTGAGAATACATCCAAACATCCAACTGCTGACTTCTACAATAGTTCAGGGTCAGTAGTTGTATCGGCTGGTAACTCTCGAGTGGGAGATATACGTTCATAGAAACCGCGTGTCTGGTGTGTTCGGAAACAGAAATTTTATCAGGGCACCGGGCCAGAATGCATGAAGTGCCTCGCTTTTTGTCAAATTTATTTTTCAGGCCCTTCTCCTGGAAGCATAGTAAAAGCAACAGAGGTACATAGATCTGATGAAAGGTGTCTGTTATGTAAACAATACACTCGTAAAGCCAGACAGTTTTTTTACAAACGATTTGCAGATAGATTACAAACGCGCACGTGTAAAATCGTATATCTGGGCGCTTTTACTATATACAGTGTAACACCAACATTCTGTATAAGCTGGTGAAAGACGTGATTTATCAGGAAAATACTCGTAGTGCCAGACTGAACAGACGAGTGTATGAACTCGTCCTATCACATAACTAACATTAATTAAAGTTTGAGTATTTGGACTGCATTGGAGCTTATTATTTTCACAAAAGGATAAATAATTAAATGACGTATAAAATATTTTTAAGAGCATAGAGGTGAAATAGTTAACTTAAATGTTCATAATCATTGTGCTGTTCAATATGTTATGTACTAATAGTTTGTTTAAATTAACGACCTTTAACTACGTAACATTTGTCTTTTTCACCATTAATAGACTAATAACACAAAACTTGTTTTTCTTTGGAAAGTGTACAATTTACAGCGCCTTTTGGCATTTGGCTCGTTCATTGGTTTTTGTCACGTCCTAATTTTACGGCCACATTGTTAAGGTTTTTTTCTAGTGGACTATTTTGTAAACTCTATCCAACAAATGAATATATGCGTTTTGTTTACAGTTCCATATGTATACATGTATATATATATTCCCAAAAGAGTACCTTTGAGTCTTATATTTTATTTTTATTCTAAAATGTTACAGAAGAAGACTAATATTAACCATACATTAAGCATAATAACTGGGATTTTTTTCTTTGTAACACGAGTTAAGTCATCTCAGACTTTTGCATGAGGATTGGTTTACATTTTTTAAAATTAAAATAAATGAATAAATACAGAAAACAAATGAGCAAATATGCACATATTTTTTTCATATTATCTGTAAGTTAATAGTTTTGATGTTTTAGCCACTTATTTTTGTTATTGTGTTAGTTTTACTATATTCATATTTTGTTAAATGACTTTGGTTATCAGACTATGGTAGAATGTAACCGATTGACTTCCAGTAAAATTTTCAAAACTAAATCCTATTTAAAAAAAAAAATGATTCTGTTGCTAATAGTGTCAACTGGTATGGATTAGCCAGGATAGACAAAATTAGATTGCAAACCTCAATCACCTGTAAACTTCTTTTATGGGTGAACAAATTCTCTGACCTACTCCTATTTCAACAGTATTTGACCATGTTGACCGATTTGATTCTCTTGATTATAGTCCGTTTGACACCAAATGAGAACGATGAATTGCCAAATCGGGGATAGTGTGTCAAACAAATACTGTACACAGCACAATCTGATGTTTGTTTAATTTTAAATACATCACGAAAAAAAGTTGTTTAAGAAACGATCATGTAATTTTGTGTACAAATGTGTACATGGCACGAGGGAGGAGAAACCGTAAGAGGAACAGCGCAAGCGAACGAAATCATGTACATTTAACGTCAATTGTTGCACGTGCTGTTTGTGTTGGGTACAGGGTACTCACGACCATATACTAAACTGACATTTGACACAATCTTCTGCATTTCGTGGAATTTGGCAATTCATCCTTCTCATTTGGTGTCAAACGGACTATAAGGACAAACACGTTTAAAAGAATGATTATGATTGGGAACAATATCTTCTTTGCTGGGAATTTGATGAAATGATAGCGACGATAATGCACATTTTAAATCGACAAAAACACGGCGAATGTGTCCAGGGTATGTATCAGGGTGTTAAGGCATTTAAACCAAACGATTGAACTAGTAAAATGTTTAAGCTACATTAAAATTATTTGTTCACAGTTAAATTATTCATAAAATGACGTGAAAATATTAACATAAGAAATGTCATTTTTATTAAAGCTATTAAGATTTCAGTGTCCAGTTTTGACTATTTTAATTCTAAAATTTCAATATTAATTGGCTGTTAAAAACCTATTCCGTGATAATTGGTTTAAAAGAGCTCCGACAGGAGCTCTTTTAAACAAATTATTACGGGACAGGTTTTCAATAGTACAAGTAATGTTGTCACAGCTTAAAGTCTTAGAGCAGTCCTAGTCCAAGTCTTAGCGCACGGTAAGGGTTATAGCAAACACAACTCTCCTTGTGATCTGAATGGTGATGGCGTCCCTAAAGAATACAGCATAAATGAGTTAGCTGTTTTTCTCTGCAACATCCAGTTAATACAATTGTAAATACGACTCCCAACTCTCGTACAAGCAGAGTTTTATCTTTAGATTAGAATATTAATGAAATGTTCGACATGCCAGCTCGCTTTGAAAACGTTTTTGTTCTCGACATGTGCAGTCCTTCTGCTGGGAGATGTGGAAACATAAGTGGACTCTTTGCATGAATTGATTACTAAACTACATATTCGAGGGCTGTTTTTGTTGAACATGAATGAGGGATAATTGGTATTTAGAAATACATGATGGCAGAACAAGTGACAAGCTTAACAAAAAGTCTGCCCAATTGAGTGTCGTTACAATCACATCAGAGACAGAATCAGAATTTAGAACTAAGGTTTGAGGCTTGGTTAGCAGTAATTTGTCCCATTCACGTGAATTCCTTCGGCTTCGGTTTAAAATGGAGAAATTGTTGTAAACTGTGCAATTTTCGAAGAAAATAAATAATTAAAAAAACAACATGTTGATAACTATGCACTCACCAAAGATAAACCAAATTTGGTTTGTAAATTCCAAAACCGCTGTAGTGTGTGAGTGTGTGAGTGTGTGAGTGTGTGAGTAAATGAATGCTGCGCTTATCACATAAGGTCAAAAATTATTTTTGAAAATCATTGAAAATTTAAAAGTATTTTAATTTTTTATATATGTTGAGCACCACTTTTAATTGCTTCACATTTATCGCCGATCATGGGTGTAATATTGCTCAAGCGCGCTAAACAATAACTCACTCACTCAATATTTTGACAGTATTTCCGTTTGTGTTTTTACAAGCCGGTCACAGTGACCGTCTGTCTTTACAAATGCAGATCTTGCTAAGGCCACACATTCCATGCTTTACAGATTTTTAACAGCAATATTCCTGCCCCAGCCCCCTCCCCCATCATCATCCCCCACCCTCAAACCAAGTGAGTTTCACCACGAATACATTTAAAAACAAACATGAGTCAAGTCTGCAGTTTGTATTAAAATTTAGACATGCTATCTGGTGTTGTCATCAAATGCTAAATATCGTATTTATTGTTATGTATTGATGCTAAATTTTAGGGGTGTCACGATACGCCGAGACATCGATGCATCGATATATTTTCTCTGATGATGCAATACACGATACAGTAGTCAGTGTATCGAAACATTATTATGTTCTGTATCGATTCTAATCATAATCTGTGTCAATTCAAATAAATTTCTATACCAATAATAATGTTAAAATGATCAGTGTTTTACTGAGTTTGTGCTAAAATGATCATGAACAATGGACATAATAATGTGAATGAACAAACATGTATCACAGTGTCAGTGTCCATATAGCTGCATCGGAGACTTATATTTTGATGACTGACAAAACTTGACAGTCGTTCAATTTGGTTGTGAAAACATGCCAAAGTTTATGTTTTTTCCATTTATTAAAACATTTAAAGTTGAATTGATCGCTTAATTTTATGTCTCTTCTAACAAAAATGTCGAAAAACTGAATCGTGATACGTATCGTATCGCGAGGTTAATATCGCGATACGTATCGTTTTGTGAGGTTAGTGTATCGTGACACCCCTACTAAATTCGTACTAGCATGACGTTTTCTTAAGGTGGGTTTCTTTTTAAAATAGGTTTTTGGCTTAATTTTTGGCGGTATTTTAAAAATGGCACATTCCCAATATATTTGTTTTCACCCTCGCCAAATTTACGGTCGGTGGTTCCGTAAAACGAGGAATAAAAAGTGTGGCCTTAGTTTATGACGGTCACCAATGCTACTAACATTGTGTAAATTTAATAATATTTCTAAAAGAAACCACCAAATGTCTCTTGTTTCTTTGTTTTATTTTTGAATTGTACATTTGATTCGGGTAGGTGATGACAGCAATCTCATTAAAACCAGTTCCACAATCCCGTTGCGCATTCCTTCACTAATTGTAGGATCTGAGCGTCACCGATTA
>JAULCD010098782.1:0-17584 GCA_032361085.1 Calliostoma canaliculatum
GGCTCCCAGAAATATCCGGGGCAGACTAGTAGCCTGATCCGGATATTTCCGGGAGCCGCACGGTAAGGGTTAAGACTTCAATTTTAAAATATTCGGATAAAATGAAAAAACCATTTAAAAAAATATAACAAATTACTGTCAAAAAGTCATATCCATCTTTACAAGGAGCAATGAATAAAAGCACACCACCACTTTCCATAAGAAAAACCATTTACAATACTATCTAAATGGAAATAATAAACAGGCAAAACCAAATAAAAATGTCAACACTCATAAGATAAATAAAAAAGGGAATCACTACTTGGACAACACCACGATGTAGCAGATCAAAATAAGTTGTAATAAAATAAATATAAAGGATTGTGATAGTCCCCAAAAAATATCTTCAGCTTAATCATTTGTTTCACATGCTGTTATTGGGATTTTAAAACTAATCTGTAAACCCTTTAAGTGCCGAGTTGTTTTCAGCTGTCTAAAAACTGACAACCTTGTGCTTTTGAAAACCTACCCTGTGATAATTTGTAAAAAAGAGCTCCTGTGGGAGCTCTTAACAAATTACTACAGGATAGGTTTTCAACAGCTTGTTTTAGTTGGATTTTGAAACCTAAAATGAGCAAATGTGCTCAGCACTTTAAAGGTTAAAAAACCCTGTCTCACTGTTGTCTACACTTTCAAAAAGTTTTGACATCACTGATTAAAAAAAAGCATTTTTTTTATTTAAAAAATCTTTAATAAAGAGCATGAAATTTAATTCGTCACATTTTACTATTTTACATGTAAACTGTAGATATTGTATCGGTCTTCTTAAGTATGGCAAGCTCAGAAAGCACACACAGCTATGTCAAATCAAACAAATCATATTTCACAACACGAACATGCCAGGAGAAACCCAAACTTACAATGAAAATCCTTGTTTAATTTTTTTTTTAATCTAAAACATATTCCTTTTTAAACAAGAGTCACCAGAAGATGACATTTCCCCCTGTTCCCGCAAAGTTTTGAAAACGTTTTAGACTGTTTTCATAGAAATAAAAAAATAAACATTTCAAAATTACTATAGCAGCAAAAGGAGCCACTAAAATATCTGTAAAGGTTTACTGAAAGATATTTGTCGATACTTAGCAGATTTTTTAGTTCCTTTAAAAAAACCAAAATCTGTTTCTTTTTTAGACTGTTTCCATGGTAACCATTCAAACCGAGAAAAATGAAAATTATAAAATTCCCTAAATAGCAAAAAGGCTCAACTTCAGCACCCGATTGATCTACCTGCGAAGTTTCGTTGAAAAATATTGAATAGTTTGAGTTCTGCTCCGGAAACGAAATGCACCTCTTTTTTTTGACAAAATTCAAATTTTTTTCATGGAAACCGAGAAAAATAAAAATTATAAAATTCCCCAAATAGCAAAAGGCACCACTTCAGCACTTGATTGATTAACCTGCAAAGTTTCGTTGAAAAATATTGAACGGTTTTCGAGTTCTGATTCGTAAACTAAATGATTACAGACGGACAGACTGACGGACAGACAGACGAACCGTTAGCTATATCCCTCCGATAAAAATGGAAGGAAAAACATTTCAATACCTCAGTAAATTAATTCAAGTGTCTAAATTGAAACAAAATTAAGCTGTTAAAAAAATCTGTGGTGATTTGTTTGAAGGAGCTCCTGCAGGAGCTCCTTTAAACAAACTACCACAGGATAGGTTTTCAACAGCACAAGGTGATCACATTAGATTCCATAATCCCAGCATTTTAGGGTCAAGAGTCGTCTTCCCTACTGACCTTGCTGTGCCTCAATGACAGCGGGTTCCACCTGGGCCAGATCCTCTTGGACAAAGACTTTTTTCTCACTGATCACCTTGGTCTGTTCTATGAGCGACTGGTGGATCTCCTGGGACGTCACCTTCTTGCGCTCAGCTTCTTGCTGATCTTTCACCTGAACACAAGTAGAATATACCAGATTGCAAGTTAGACAATAACACAAAAGAAATAGAACAGACTGGACAGCAAGATAGCCACTCGGAAGTAGAGAAGTCAAGTTAACATTGGATTGTAAAATAAACACTGTGATAGAATGAATCAAGGAAGTTGTAAAGTTTATTTTGAATTTCAATGCAAATTCGAAAGAGACACAAACAAAACATATTGTATTTAGGATAACACTGTAAACAACAATTATGTCATTCAACCACAAAAAAGACATAACTTTCCCTTTTACAGATAATGTAATTTTCAAATACAACATATTACATGTTACTGTAGAAGTGATAAACTTGTATTACCTCACCAATACTGCATTCAGTAGCATCTGTTGCATACTTCATATAATGTATATTTACTGCTTTAAAATAGAAAAAAAAAGAAGCAAAAAAACAATTTCAAATGACATTTTTTTCTTCTTATAACTACAATAAATTGTAAACAAAAGTGATAGGAGACAGAAGTGACCAATTAAGAGTTTACCATCTGTTTGAGTTTGGCATTAGCAGCAGCATTCTTCTCCTCCAGCTCAATGCGTTTGATGGAGAGGGACTTCTGGAGTTCTTCCACCTGGTCGACAGTCTCTCGGATCTTCTGCAGACCCACATTGAGATGCAGCTGCTGCTCCTCGAGGTCGGACCGCTTCTCATTGTACAGCTTCACCTGCAGGGTAATAGAAGTAGTCAGGTCCACATTGTGGGTGAGAGTGTGTGAGAGTGTGTGAGAGTGTGTGAGAGTGTGTGAGAGCGTGTGAGAGCGTGTGAGAGTGAGTGTGAGAGTGTGTGAGAGTGAGAGTGAGAGCGAGTGCGAGTGCGAGTGCGAGAGAGAGAGTGTGTGTGTGTGTGTGTGTACGTGATAGCATGAGTGTTAGCGGGTAAGCGAGTGAGTAAGTGAGTGTGAATATGAGAGAGCATAAGTGCGTGAGTGTTGCGTGAGTGTTGGGTGAGTGAGCATGGGTAAGTATGAGCATAGGTAAGTGAGCATGGGAGAGAGTGAGGGTGTAAGAGTGTGGGCGAGTGTGTGTGCGAGAGCAGGCAAGTGTGTGTGAATGTGTTAATGTGTAGGTTTGTGCTTAGATGAGTGAGCAAGTGACACTTAAAAAATAGTTCAGATATACAGTGTAAATGACAAGCTTCTGCTGGTATGTGTGTGATAGTGTTGCAGCACTGCACCCTGTATTGACTGCATGTAAAAAGAAATTTTAACACAGAATGACACTAACAACTTGAATCGACTTTTTAACCCGTGCATCCATTTGATAGCCACTACCCTATCCTCCTGTTCCTATTTGCGACAGGCTTTTCATATAATATGTTGATAAATAATAGGCTGTAGAAACCCAAGTGTATATTAGATGGTTGTACTAATAGGGGTTGTCAAACCAACTTGCCTTCCGAGCAATTTTAATTTACTGTTAAAGTAAACAGTGTCGCCTCTAATGATTGTGTTAATAAAAATAGCACTTGTGGTAAATAATTAATAGAATATTAATATAATCAAATACAGTTAAGTAATTTTTTTTCTTATATTAATTCTTCTGTGAACTTTTAAAGTGTTTTCCAAAACTATTGTCTAAATTCCAACCTAAATAAGCTGTTGAAAACCTATCCTGTATTTTTCTTGGAGCTCTTTGAAACATTACCACACGAAAAGTTTTCAAAGGCAGAAAATGGTCAGTTTAAATCCTATTTTCTTCAGGGCCCCATTCCTCAAAGCTCCCATAAGGCTAAGACATCTAAACTATCATCTTGTCCTAACAGTGAAAGTGGCAAAATAAAATACATCTTCACTCATGGTGCACTTTTTGGAACTTGACTTAAAAAAAATGTCTTTGCTTTCGTCTTAGTCCTCTATACAAGGTGTCTTGACCTATCACAGGCTTTATGGAATGGGGACACAACACTGTAAGGGTTAATAAATACATTAACTCTTTAAGTGCTAAATTAGGCTTGGTAGAAGTTTTAAGTGCAATCACTTTGTGCTGTTGAAACCCTATCCTGTGGCGATTTGTTTGAAAGAGCTCCTGCAGGAGCTCTTTCAAACAAATCACAGGATGGATTTTTAAATTCATATTTTAGTTGGGAATTGGATGTTAAAAATGACAAATGTTGGGCTTAGCACTTTAAGGGTTAAACACTATTGACATAAACTCACGAAGTGGTTGATGAAATCGAGGTAGTGTCTGGGGGTGATGGCCATCACTCGTCCACCTCGTTTAGCCAGTCTGGAGTTGGCCCGATGAAGGGAATTGTGTACGAAGCAGAATGCATTCACCACTGAATCGCGATGGCTTGGTGGCTGGGGAAGATCCTCGTATGCCCACGGCATTATGTTGGGTGGCACGTACTGTAATAGTAACAGGTATTTTAGTGTTAAAACAAAAGTTTAAGGTTGAAGTAACTTTTTGTTGTACTAGAAAAAACATTTACCTTTTTAAGTATCAATTTTATAATCTAAATATGGAATTAAAAACTTATCTTATGGTATTTTGTTTTCGAAAGCGCAAGTTGGTTAAAGTGTCAAGTTACATAAAGCTGAAATCAGCACAAGGGTTTGAAAAAAAGGCAAATATACAAATTTGAAATAACATCTTGTTTCGCCACACAAAAGAAACTAACTTTGATATAAACTGTGTTTATGTACTGAGACCATATAACTATGATTTACCACATCTTGGTTTATATAGGAATAGATAAACAACAAGCAGTGCATACATTGGACTTCTCAAGATCAATCTTGTTGGTGAATTCGCGTCCGACATGGAAGAGAGCTCCATTTGACCAGTCACCGAACCAATTCAGGACACATCTGTACAACAAACATTTATACAGCATTACTTTGCTAGCCTTTAAAGTGCGGAATTAATTTCACTAAAAATTACTTTGCTAACCTTAAAAGAGCGGAATTAATTGCTGCTACTAAAAACTGTGCTAAAAATTGTGCTAATAAAAACTTATCTTGTGGTAATTTGTTTAAAAGAGCTCCTAAAAGGAGCTCTTTTAAACAAATCACCACAGGATAAGTTATAAATAACTTCTTTATTGCACTAATAGGCAAAGTTCGGTATAGCTTCTTATATCGTTACAAAGCAAATATGGAGGGTGGGGGCACACAGCATTTTATACAAAATTTAAGTATATTTTCAACAGCTTATTTTGGTTGCAATCTAGACACTTGAGACTACCCCAAGGTAGGCTTTCGACATCTTATTTTGGTTAGAATTTGGACAGTAAAACTGGAAAATTTAAGTTAAGCACTTTAAGAGTGAACAGATTAATACACCAAAACATTACCATCATACAAAGAAATATTTTCAATGCATATCCATAATTATAATTAACTTTTCAGAAGCATTTAAAAAAGTCAAGTTTACAGCCTAGAGGATAATAAACCTTTCAAAGGTATCTGGAATAAACAATTTAATTTCACTAATTCCGGACAATAATTCCAACACTGACCTGTTGAAGAGGGCAGGAGATGTGGATGCTCGATCTTTGAGTCCCTCAGATGACGGATTCATGGTGAACACAACATGCAGATTCTTCATTACCTGCACAACAGAGTAAACAAGATTGAACACTCGGGTACTGGCAAACAAGAGACAAAACAAATTTGTTTCATACTGTTAGTACATAGCAAGACAGGGTAATATTATTGAGACATACTAAACAGTAGTTCTGGAGCCTGTTCCTCAAAGCAATCTTAGGCTAAGTTGAACGTTAGAGCTAAAATGTAACATTGACTTACAACCGTTGTAGTGCAAAGATAGCTTTGGCACTGGTTCTAAATCAATCTATGGGCTACGACAGTCATAAGCCTATGAGAAGAAACAACTACAGAGGATATTGTTTCAAAAATCACTTTCAATTATCTTAACACTCAGAATGCTTTGACGAACAGGGCCTGGTCAATATAACAACAGTTGAAAGTCAAGTTTAACTTTGGCTGGTTACAGCATTTTTGGGGACGTTAATCAATAAAGTGCTTAGTGCGAAATTTGTCCGTTTCAGTTTCAAAATTTTAACCTAATTACCAAATGACAGGTTTTCAAAAGGACAAGTTGGTTACATGTTTAAATCCTAAATAAATCTAACACTTTAAGGGTTAACCCATGTCATGCGTAGGACCAATTTATCTACGATAGTCCTCTGGGCCATACTAGTGCATTGTTTCAGTGAGACACTAATTGGGATAGGTAATAGGTGGGACAGGCCACTTAGGAGGTATTATTTAAAACAATGCCGTAGTCAAAAGTCAAGATATCTGTTAAGTCTTTATGAAAAGTGGCCCGACTTGAATACATCAAATTCATACCAAATCCAGTTCAAAATATGTTTAATTCGAGGACAGTCAAATTCATGACCATTATGTGACGTGTTTCTGTAAGTTATTCATATTTGAAAGCCTTGAACAGAAAATAGATTTCACTGTTGAGATGGTCAGTGAATATTTGTGCACCCACCTGTTGCGTGAACCACTTGTACAGTTCCTCCGACGAGTCGAGCATCAAGCCCTCCCGCTGTGCTCCCTCCTTGCACTGCGTCATCAGCGTGGTGTACTCATCTCCCTCGAACAGACCGGGTACCTCGCCGTTAGCCAGCAGTGTGTTCATTCTCTCCAGGAAACTTGAGTCAAGCACATTTGACTCATCCATAATGAAGCAGATTTTCTCATCCTTGAAAGGAAATATGTCAATTAACATTTTAACCCTTCAAATGCCAAGAGCAAAATTTGTTCATTTAACTTCTACCCTGAATAGGCTGTTAAAAACCTATCCTGTGGTAATTTGTTTAAAAGAGCTCCTACAGGAGCTCTTTTAAACAAATCATCACAAAACAGGTTTTCAACAGCATACAGGGTTTCAGTAAAAAGTCCAACTAACACTAATTCAACATTTTCAAAGTTAAAATAAAATAGTGTTAACGTTTTGACAAATCTCCAACAAGGACATATTAAAGGGTTCATCCTTAAATATGCAACATACTTTACAGCTGTTTAGTTTCAGGATTTCAGAAATACACGCAGCTAAACAGTCCAATCCAATGACCACAATACCGATGTCTGCCCCACAAGACAGTTACATAGTTTTGGCCTTATCAGTTAACTTTAAAATGTAACCCAGGGACACGGGAAAGTAATACAATAATAACAGCAAGTTTAAACTGATATCCCTGGTCCACTTCATGTCGGAGGATAATGATAATACATAATGCTGTTCTGTCTCATTTTCCTGAGGTTAATGGTTGAGAACTTGAGCTACCTTTCTTTCCCTTGTGTCCAAGAAACTGATGATTTCTCACCTTACATCCTGATCTTCTAAGGCAACAGCGAAGATCCTCGTCAAATTCAAAAGCTGTGTACTTGTTGTGCACCTTGATCTGGTAGACAGACAAACCATTCATCCAGGCCACAAACCTGGAGAGAGTTGTCTTCCCTGCACCACTCACGCCGATCAACAACAAGTGACCTTGAGGCTGGCGGAAGATTCTATCGATCCGCAGCACGTTGTCGAGAACCTCGTCGAACAAAACCAGGGGAACATCCAACTCTTCCTCATAGAAAATCTGGAAGCAAGATAATCTTAAATTAAATTTAATCCACGAGTAACATTCAATAATCCGGTATGCATTGCTCAGTTTTGCAAAAGTTACCATGATTGACCAGGAATCACTTAAAATGTATAAACTTTGCACACTTTAGGTTTGATTTAAATATCTAAAAAAAAAAGAAAATGAAGTTTTTAGTTTTTTAAGTTACCAATATCATTTCAATTTTACATAATGTTGCCACAAAATGAACTGTCAGTGGCAATTTACAACCTTTAGAGAAGCCAACTAAAAAAACAGGAAGGTTTGAAATACTGTTGGCACAAAATGAACTCTACAAAGTCAACACTCTTGTATTTAACCTTTAAAGTGCCAAGCTAAAGGTTTAAAAAAAAAATAAATAAAAAAAATAAAATAAAAAAAATCCAAAATTTAACATATGCTTATGAAAATCTATTCTGTGGTAATTTGTGTACAAGACCTCAAGTAGAAGTTCTTTTAAACAAAGTATTACAGGAAATGTTTTGAACAGTACAAAGAAGTAAATTATGAAGTAACACCAAATACAGCACTCTAAAGGTTAAACATTTTTAACACTTGATATAAGATTTACGAGCTACATTTATCTGGTAATATATATGCACCTACCCTCAGCCTGGCCTTGGTATACTCTCGAAGGGCTGACCTATCCACGGGGACATAGTCCTTGGACAGCCAGTTGCTGAAGAGGATGGGTCTACCCAAAGCTTCTTCTCGGCTGATGTTGGGGAAGTGTTTCAAACCTACTGCGTCCACATTCTGATCGGTCCACAGTCTTTCTTCATCCTCAATCAATCTGAATGACAAATCAAAATATTATCAACATTATCTGGAACAAAGACTAAGTTCTTAATCAAGAGGCCCAGATGATAACTTTCAAGGAGAAACTAAAATTAGAGCTCTTTCAAACAAATTACCACAGGATAGATTTTCAACATCAGAAGACATTTTTAGATATTACTAACCCCGGTTCATCACTTTAAGGGTTAAGTAACCAGACTTATAGCTTGTTTGTTTTAACCCTCAAGTGTTAAGCACTACACCTGTCCATTTCAGTGTCCAACTTCCAAATAACCGGTTCAGGAATACCTATCCTGTGGTAATATGTTTGAAATAGTTCTGCAAAAGCTATTTTAAACAAACTACAAAAGGATAGATGTTCAACAGCACAAGAAGCTTTTAATTTGAAAGTAGCCCAATTCAACACTTGAAGGGTCAACAGTGTATAATCTACCTTTTATGCAACCACATCAAGCTTATAGAAAGTTTGTTTTTACATAAAGTAGAGTTGGTTACATTTGTTTCTGCATAATTAACATACTGTTTTAAGTACATTGATAACTGCAACAAAGTAGATTACCTGTCTTGGAAGAGTCGCAGAGCTTCATGAGCCCAGATCCTGACTAGACCTTCAACACTTAGTGTTTCCAGTGGTCGAAGAGCCTCACAAATACCTCGCACCCACCGAGTCATCTCCCGAGGACTGTACACATAGTGGGGCTGCATGTCTTGTGTGAAACGCTCCTGTGTACCAGGGGAGAATATGAGAAGCATTACCACTTAAATTACAAATCAGTTGTTACTATTGAAAATAGAATTTAATGATTGGCAACTTTATTTTTAAATTCTATAATGGAACATTTTGGTACAGACTTTTAAACTGTAAAGCAAGTAAATATTCTTGCTTGACAACAATATAAGAATCTATACCAAAGGATTGCCTCACATAGTAAGTAACATTTCATTCCTAAATATTTCTGAAATACTTACCACCATTCAAACAATTCAGTCTACTAACAAAAACATCAGTGTAACATATAAATTTTTAGGAACCATTAATTATTTTAACTGTGCTGTGATCAGACAAGATGTTTTTTCTGCTAAAGATTCATTTACAACTAACTTGGGTCTCACAAAATAAATTTTAAAAAACTTGAAACCATACCTGTGACATTATATAGAATTCAACCATGGCGTTGGTTAGTGGATCAGCATAGGGCTTCAAACTGGGCACCAGTCTCAACATTGCACGGTTGAAAGTGCCATAGATCTGCTTGAGTGAAGTTTCACCAGGGTAGTCAACATACACAACTGGGACATGGCGCAGGAACCTGGATAAGTTTCAAATTAAAAAAAAGTTGAAACAAGTCTCAATAATTCCCCTGTTTACTAATCTGCAAATGCTTAAATCCATGTCAATATTTATTTTTAAATTTAAAAAAATTTTAATTTAAAATTGTGACAACCTTGTGCTGTTACAAACCTATCTTGTGGTAATTTGTTTAAAAGAGCTCCTGCAGGAGCTCTTTTAAACAAATTACCACAGTATAGGTTTTCAACAGCTAATTCCAGATAATTTTGGAGTATGTTACTTGAAGTAAAAACTCTTAGCATTGCATATTTTCCTGACCTGTGAGAGAGGGGTTTTCTGCCAGGATCGGTTGGAGGATTACAAGCTCCCACAAACTGGATTCTCTCAAACTTGACCCATGTCTGATCTGATGTGCGGTAAAAGCCTCCATGTTCCATCATCTGACGCAAGAAGGAGATAACACGCTGGGTGCCTGTGACAGAATGAGTCAGTGAGTAAGTTTGGGTTCAAGATTGTTTCTAATAGTATTTCCGTTATCTCGTGGCATCAAGTTGACTTTAGGAGAAATGCCTCCATCACCAATGTGGCTATAACTCGGCAAATGCTGCATTATGTCTGAAAAGGATTTTAGACAAATCCTTTCACACTACAATGCTCCAATAATATAATTTGAGAAATTTACAAACAGTTTATGAATAAATAATAGTTTCAAAGAGTTAACTATATTGGAAGTCACAGAATATTTATTGTTTGAAGAAGGAAACATAACTGACCATATTTATCCATGTCGGGCAAGTTGATTTCATCACAGAAGAGCACCAGCCACTTGTTGAGTTGTATTGGGGACAGGACGACTCCATTGGGTGTACGGCGATATTCACAGTAGTGGTCGAATGTCTTAAGTAGCAGTTCAGGGGTTGTCGCACTGGAGAAATTGAGACCAACAACCTACAAAAGGAAAGTTACTTTAAGTCCAAACATAAAAAACATATGTTTAACTTACATCATGAAACATTTTTATATATGGGCATTTTTGGTTCATTTTTTGTCAATGAATTCATTTTGTTTTAGTACACCATTTTTTAATGACTAGAATGTAACTTTAATTTTTATTAGGATTAGTTTAACCTTAAATTCACAACTTGTTTAAAACTTATCCTGTGGTAATTTGTTTAAGAGCTCCTATAGAAGCTCTTAAACAAATTACCACAGGAATGGTTTTCAAGTAGGTTTCAGGTTGAACGTTTGAAACTAAAATAGAATTTTTCAATTTGAGGGTTTAAATGTAATCAAAACAACTTGAAAACAAATTTTATGACATGTGAACGACACACCCTTAAAGAATGTAAGACTTGTGCATCAGAGACTAACCTCCATATCAGGCAGTGCTCTGAGTGCGCTGAACAGCGTCATGGTTTTACCGGAGCCGGGAGGTCCGCACAGAACGAGGGGCTTGTGTTCAGCCAGCCAGGTGTACAAGAGAGTCTCGTGACGCACTGTGTCAATTGTCGGGATGACGATGTCTGGTGCTGCCACCTTGTGGGTTTCCACCTCAATCTGGGGCACCTTGGCTTGCCAGGGACTCCATTCTCCACCTATTGCCACCTACACACAGCAGGACACATGACCATTTAACCCTTGAAGGGCTGGGCCCCGTTTCTCAAAGCGATCTTAGGCTAAGTTGGTCAGAAGTGATTTTTTAAACAGCATCCTGTACAGTTGTCTTATCATAGGCTTACGACTGTCGTCGCGCAGAGATCCATTTGGAACCGGTGTCGAATGGCACCGGTTCCAAAGCGATCTCTGCGCTACGATAGTTGTAAGCTAATGTTATATTTAAGCACTTACGATCAACTTTGCCTAAAATCACTTTGAGAAACGGAGCCTAGAACAGAATTTTAGAATTTAAAACTGACCTACTTGTGCTGTTATAAACATATCCTGTGGTAATTTGTTTTAAAGAGCTCCTTGTGGGAGTTTTTAAACAAATGACCACAGGAAAGGATTTTAAGAAGCCTGTTAAGAATAAATTTTGGACACTAAATTCAACATAAGATTCTCGCACCACTTTGAGGAATAAATGCACTGCATAATTTTCTTCACTAATTTTTTTTTATCAAAAGCAGTTTCCAAATAAGATAAAAATTTGAACACGGTGAAGTATCAACCAATACATATTCTCTAACAAAATATGTGAAGTGATGAAAATAAAGACAATCTTTTTAGTGTTGAAGACTTTTTCTCCTATTCTTTTAAGTGTATTAATTTCTGAACTTAGTGTTGAAAACCTCTCGTATACTTAAGGAGCTTTTTTAAACAAACCCACAGGGCAAGTTATCAGCCTATTTAGTTAAATTGTACCCAGAAATGGACAACTTAGGTCATTTAAATTTAAGGGTAAGTGGTAATGATAAACCTATTGTTTCTTACAGTCCTCACTCAAGCACTGACCTCATAGTCGATGATGGAGCCAGTGGTGGGAGGGAGAGGGATGGTGGTGATTCCGCGGATGAAGTCTCCGAGGTCCTGCCTCATCTTGATCCTGCCGTCTCCAGACATGGACCATAGCAAACTGTAGACCAGGTACTTGGACAGGTAGTGTTCCACCTGGTCAGACTGCGGACAGAACATGGACATTCTTCAATCACAACTTCATCCTTACAGTGCTAGACTGCGGACATTAGTGGATAGTTACAGCTTAACCCTTACTGTGCTTGTGGCAATATAAGCCAAGATAAGCAAAGCTTTGTACAGCAAAGACATGCTAATTTTTATCTTAGTGCTCTCGCACGAGAGCACTAAGATAAAAGTTAAGATGTCTAAGCCTGCAAGAGCTTTGTAGAACAGGATCCAGGTACTTGGAACAGGTTGCTTAACCCTTACAGTGCAACTTCAGATCATGTCAGCTTTCTGTGAAGCTGTTGAAATGATTACAAGGAGTTATTTCAACTCTAGTGTTACTGAATTCAGCTTTGTATGACATAAAACTGACCTTGTCAATAAAATCTTACCGGGACTCAAAATACACTAAAAAATTCATTAGGTTCTCAAGATTTCATTTTTCAAAAACAAGATATCATTGAAACCTGAAATACCTAAAAATAAAAGTTCTAAAGAAAGTTATTACCTAATCTAGAATGTATACCCTTATACAAAAGCAAATGTTAGACACTTCAATGCTGACCTGCATGGGGAAGTCTGAGTGGTTGTGGTTGTAGGTGAGGATGTTGCGGACACCCTGGTTTAGCATGGAGAAAAGGGCGTTGAGGGCGCGGAGCCGGGTAAAGTCCATGATGTGGTCAAGTTTAACCGCATGCTCCAGACACCGGTTCACCAGTCCGTCCGAGGCGAAGTACGGCAAGAAGATGGTGGCTGCATGATGCTGGACCTAGTTGAACAGCACCAGGGTACCGTTTCACAAAGCCGTCGTAAATTTACGACATCATAAACCATGAAATCCAGTCAATGGCCATCGTATATTTACAACCTTGTAAACCATGTTACTGAGCCATTGGCTCAGTGACATGGTTTACGAGGATGTAAATTTACGAAGTCTTTGTAAAACGGTACCCCGGGGAGTGAAATAAAATAAATACAACATGAAATACTCACCTTTTTTTAATATGAGTTGAGCCTATTGCAAGACTAAGTCCCTGAATACAAATATGTCTGAAAATGGGTATTAAAATAAAATATGAATTCCAAAAATAAATAGTTGCAATTTTTTCCAAGATATCTGAATAAAGTGCTCAAATTAAAATTCCTACAAATCTGATTTCAAGATCAATAGAGACAACATTGAGAACATTTAAATTACCTGTCAATGGCAGGAGTTGATCAACATCAGTTGTTACAGAAATACTACAGTGACACTCAGTCACACTTAAAAAAACAAAACAATTGTAACACAACAATGATTATAAATCTTTGCAACTGCAATCATAGTATGTGCAAACGTACTGCAACGATCACACTAATGAAGATTTATAATGATTGTAGTGTTAATCCTTTAAGTGCTAAGCACAATACTGACCTGTTTTAGTGTCCAAATTTTAACCAGAATAAGCTGTTAAAACCTATCCTGGGGCAATTTGTTTAAAAGAACTCCTAAAGGAGCTCTTTTAAACAAATTACCACAGGATAGGTTTTCAACAGCACAAGGTAACAACAGTTTTAAATTCTACTGAAATGAATTCAGCACTTAAAGGGTTATGATAGTTTTGTACAAGTGGGAGTGGGAAGGCATGGTTTGTACCTGCATGTTTGGAGACAGTGTGTCGTCCTTCTCCGCTCCGAGCCGCCCCATGTGATAGTCCTCCTCCGAGTCCTCCACGGGGACACAGCGCAGCTCCTGGATGAAGTTGTCGTAGATCATCTCGGTGGACAGCACGTCCTCACTGAACCACACCATGCCGCATCGACTCACTGTTGCCAGGGTCGCGTACTTCAGGTCTTGTACTTCAAACATGATTCTCACCTGCACATAATATAATATATCGTTAATCAATATTATTAATAAAAATATTATTAATAAAAAATAAATAATTACATTTGAAACAAATTCATTTAACTATTTTCAGTGACATTTAGAAGGTGGTGTGATGAACCTCTTTATTACAATATGTATGATGTTTTATTGTAAAAAAACAACCTCTTTATTACAATGTGTGTGATGTTTCAATGTCGATACTAACACTTAATACAGTGGCATACACTGTAAGAAGTTGTTCTATCGAACTATCTCCCAAGTTCATCCTAAATCTTGAAACAGTTGTCCAATTGATGTGTTATTAATTTATTTTCGTTTGAATCTAAAACTATTTAAGTCATTCCACTCAAGAACAATAAGGGAACTTGATAATTTTTTAAGTAGAGATTTTTAATTCACAAATTAATCAAGTCAATATCAATGTTTTGCAGCAGTAATTTGACAAGAAACATTTCTTAAAAAGGGTATGTGAAAGCATGTTAGAGTGATATAATGACGACATCAGACTTACATTGGGTGGGATGCCGAGACGTTCTCCATTGGGCAGAGTAAGGAGCTTGTTGTCGTCAAGAACAGAGTTGAGATTTTCAACCCATTCCGGATCCACATCACCGTCAAAGATGATCCACTGACGTTTGGACAGCTCACCTCGAACGTTGTCTGTGATCCTGGACAATACATTTGTTTTGATAATGTTAATTACCAATAAAAAGCAAACTGGTGACAAACATAGCTAACTCTTAGTGCCAGTTGCACATTTACATCTTAGTATCTAATATCTAAAACAAGATGGTTTCTTAAATTTTTTAACATATCAACATAAAGTTAGCTGCAAGTAAGTATCCTCTTAGCCCTATGAAATAGTTTCCACTGTAAGGTGCATATTTATCAAATTGACAATGTTGCAAGTTTTTTTCAAGCACTGACACAGCAAGAGAAACAAGACCCGGTCATCCATATCCCCTGACCAGCTCTCGTTTCCAATGAATAGACAAAAACAAGAGTCATCAGAAAATGACATATCCCCCCGTGGTAACATGACAGATGGACAGGAACTCAGAACTCATTCCTTTATTCCTAACGAGTTTGTTCGGGTGGGGGATAACAACTTCATGAAAAATTAAACACTCTGGTCCTTACTTTCTGAGCACATGTGTGAAGAGACCATCCGTCCATTCTCGGGTGTTAGGATCAAGGTTTCCGTACAAAGCATCTTTAGAGATGGACTAGACAGAAGAAAAAAATATTCAGATAAACAATTTACCTCACTTGAACATTACTCAAAGTAGATGATTCTATTGATGTCGTGTTAACAAGATATCAACCCCAAAGTGCTAAATTAAAGTTAGGACTGACTCCCTAGAGCTGTTAAAAATCTACCATGTGGGAAATTGTTTTAAAAATCTGTCTTTTACACAAATTATCACGCAATAGATTTTTAACAGCTTATTCAGATCATAGTTTGAACATTGAAACAGATAATTGATAAATTGGATTTGAACCTAAAACTTATTCCATTCTGTTGAAAACCGATCCTGCAGGAGCTCTTTTAAACAAATTACCACAGGATCGGTTTTTGAAATGAAACAATGGAAAGGACTAATGTTGTGATAAGCACTCCAAGATTGACATTAATGGCTACAAAGATGTCATTTTCTGACCTTGGGGTCAATGAGATGACAGACTCCCTCGGTACCCTCGAGTCTCTCCAGGGATTTTAGCAGCACCTTCCAGGCTGTCGACTTGCCGCTGCCGCTCGGGCCAACCATCATCAGACCGTGGTGCAGCATTGTGATCTGGTACAGCTGTAAGACCTGCAACACAAAGAAACATTGTACTCTGATGAAACATGTGTTACATAAGAATACAGTGTGTAAGTTATGATCCTGTCACATATCATTGTTCTTGAAGTTTGGAGATTTACTGGATATACCCAGTTAAAAAAAAGAAATCAAAATTTATTTTCATGTTTAGCTAAAGTTATACAAAACACATCAGTAATGCACATCTGAACTACACGTCCTTCAGTGCTGGAAGTAACCTGTGCATATCAGTTCCCAAAACTCATCCTCAATATGCTGTTGAAAATAAATCCTTTGGTAATAAGCTCCAAAGAGCTCGCACAGGAGCTATTTGAAACAAATTACCCCAGGACTGATTTTCAACAGCACAAGTGGTCAAAGGTTCAAGTCAAGCAAAGGTTAATTCGACACAATGGGCTTAATAAAGGTAATACTGAATATTTGAAAATAGTTATCTTTTCCTGAATACTGACAGGTTCTTTGCGTATTAACTAAATATTCAGAGTAACTCACATGATTCATATTACTGATTACAGCATGTGGATGTAGTGAGCGAGGTTGTGTCCAACACTATTTTCAAAAGTATTTAATTCACTCCCAGCAGGTTTATTGCAGGAGGATAAGCTGCATCTGGTTATGTGATTCAGTGAAACCTACTAACCAAGAGTGTTACTGTGTGGCAGCATTGCACTCAGTCCTCACTGAATGTAAAAATGTTTACTAACATAAAGAATGACACCGAGCCACCCAGATGATTCGAACCCATGACTTCTGGTCTAAGTCCCATGCTAACCACGTAATACAATGAACCAAACCATGTTTGTTAGCTATCAGTTGATATCAGCAGTGTTTCAGCAAATTGAAGGTTTAGTTAAGTTGTAAACTACAATGGTGACCAGCAGAAAGTGAGTAGGACCGATATTATTTTAGAGAGGCGGTCCCTGTCACCGGCGTTTAAAAAAGCCAACGAAAACACTGATCACCTTGTGCTGTTGAAAACTTTTTCTGTAATAATTTGTGTAAAAGAGCTCCTATTGGAGCTCTTTTACACAAAATACTACAGGAAAGGTTTTTAACAGCCTATTTAGGTTGCAGTTTAGAAATTGTTGGGTTCAGCACTTTAAGGGTTAAACTTACTAGACTGAAAGCTTATCTATTGAGTACTAACCTTGTCTACCCACTGCGCTCCTTGTTCATCGTGTTCTCCGTATGTCAGATGCATGTCCATACAGACTTTCTTGATTTCATTTCGCAGTGCTTTCATCTCGTTCGGTGTGTACTGCACGCCAGGGAAAACATCCGACAGTAACGAGTTCAACAGAGGAATGTCCTCTGCCACAAGTTTAGGTACCATAGTTTCCATCACACTTTGGATCAGAATCTGCAGCAAATGTTGATGTGTTATCAATAAAACAAGATTGTTTTGCTAAACAGAAACACCGAAAAACACTTTATGCCTTTGGAATTATCATAGTATACTAAAGTAATTCTTTTTTTTAAATATTTCTACACTATTATTTCTCATAGCACTGAATGAAGTATTATGTATGACTAACTTGTGGTCATTTGTTTAAAAGAGTTCCTGTGGAGCTCTTTTAAACAAATTACAACAAGGTTTTAAACAGCCAATTTAGCTTC
>JAULCD010098783.1:0-11577 GCA_032361085.1 Calliostoma canaliculatum
GTATCCGGCTCAGGCTACGAGCTACGAGCGACTAGCCTGACCCGGATATTTCCGTGAGCCGAACGGTAAGGGTTAAAGTAGCACCTGCTGATGGATTTAATGAGGAAATTTAATTTCGATACCTGGTTATGTTGGTCTAATTAGAGAAAAAGCCATATGTCATGTGTGAGTAGTGAGTACTAGCTTGATAACAATGTGAGCGTCTACATCCAAACTTCATTTATAGTGCAAAACGGGACAAGAGTAATGTACAGATTGGTTCTCCGATTACAATTGAACAAATATCAATAACAGTTAAAGTATAAAAACTACTGGCTAGAAAACTAATGCTAAATAGGAAATAAACAGCAATATCTTTGTTTATTTTTTCTGCATATTCAATAAAAAAAACACATAAACAAATATATCACAAAACACAGAGATGTATAGAAGGCAAATAAAAAAATATGTACGAAAACAAGCTGTCCAATATACACCATAGAAATATTTATAGAATTAAACTGCAGAGTAAAAATTTAAACAATATATAAAAAAAACTATCTGTAATACAACTGGATAACAAATAGGTAAACAGTATAAACAGAAAAACAAAAACATTTCAAACAAATCAAAAGAGCTCTTATATATATATATATAATCATTTAGTTTATTATGCAAATGTCATATATCATTTGTCAATATAATTGACTTTTATCCATTTTAAGTCAATAGAAACATCTACCCAAAAGGAGCTCTTTTAAACAAATAACCACAGAATAGGTTTTCAACAGCACAGGATGGTGACACTTCAGGTTTTAGTAAAAGCAATTCGTTGCTTTAGGGGTTAACATTAATAAAAAAGCTAAACAGTTAAAGCTTGGCTCAAGCTAAGTATTATCTCTGACCCTGAAGGTGGTAATAGTTTTAGGTCTTATTGTTCTTGTTGGAAAATTAACTGATTTAATGTGAAATGAGCAGGTACTGAGAATGACATGTAATATACAAATACAAAGTGTTACGCAAATACAACACCAGTGTTTTTGTTTGCTTTTTAAAAAAGCTGGTTACAAAAATGCCAGTCCTCATACTTTTTCCCCAGTCGTCCATGTTACTATCACTGGGTTGCTGATTTTCGTCAATGCTATTTTTAACGAACAATGGAACTAACCATGGTTCCCACTTTTTTTAAACACCAAAATTCTGTGATATTTCCCTGATTTTTCCAATCATCTTATTTCCAGACGTTTTGTTCACAGCCTTTAATAGCAGCTGAGAGTTTATAGGTTGCATTGTACACACTGATTTTGAATACATCTCGACAAAAAATTTTAAAAATCCCTGATTTTTTCCTTTTACTTCTGAATTCCCTGATAAATCTCTGACTGGAAAAATAATTTCATTTTTTTCAGGTTTTCCAGAGCTAGTGGGAACCTATCCTGGGTAACGCTAGGGCAATTACTGTATGCTATCACTACGTTATATATGCCCTCAGGACATTCGGCGGGTTTCTGCCGATTTGAACTACGTGTCGGTAAAAATAGCTATCTGATGAAATGACACGTCTTTGCTCTCGGGCTGGGTTCAAGGGACGTAACTTTTGCCAACACCAATAGCTGCGCCCGTTATGAGAATCTCAAATTTGAAAGAACGATTATCATTGGTTGCACGGGGTTTACTGTGCTAAGCGTTTGATTGAATGATAGCGAAGATGACGCAACTTCTTGATAGGCAGAAACCCGCCAAACGTCCCCAGGGCCTATATAACGTAGTGATAGCGTAGAATAATTGCCCTGACGTTACCCAGAATGAGTAACATGTAGACATGACTTGTGCTTGATACATGGTAGTGGACTAAAAATATTTCGCGAGTAGTTGACTCAATTTGAATTAATGCGATGTCAAAGTATTCTCAACCAAACACTTTTTCGTGAAATTTACTCGTAAATACATTATGTTTTGATTGAGGTTGTTGTTTTTTTGTTCCCAGACGGACACAATGACTATGAGTGATTTGAAAAATGGCTTTGTTTTCGCTTTCACCGATGGCGTTGTTGCATGCGTGCATTATCACGAGAAAACAATGCACCTGTAATAGAGGTACATGAATTAAAGTGATGAGTTGATTTCAGCCAGTCCTAAAACTGTGACCACCTTGTGCTGTTGAAAACCTAGCCTGTGATAATTTGTTTAAAAGAGCTCCTGTAGAAGCTCTTTTAAATAAATTACCACAGGATATGTTTTTAACAGCCTATATAAGTTTGAATTTGAAAACTAAAATGAGCAAATGTTGTGCTTAGCACTTTAAGAGTTAATTAGATAAAATAGCTTTTCAGCTGCAGTAGAAGATATAATGTCATTTTATAAAACAAAGTTTGGGTCGGCACCTATGTTGAAGGCAAGGTCGGGTAATCGGAATCACAATTTTTTTTTATTTGGCCTTAAACAAATAACCACACAGTAGGTATTTAACAACACAAAATGATTCTACTATAATAATTTTAGCATTTAAAAGGTTACGCAAATGTTTTCCTAAGAATTGCTTTGTAAGATTAATATATTATTTATTAAATTACAAGCCCCCAAATTTCTGTTTTTAATTTAAAATTTTAATTTAAAAATATGAATTGTGCTGTAAAATATCTTATAAGATTTACTGCTTTTTTAATTATATACAGCTTGTAAAGAATTTATTTTGCTTTGTGGTATTAGTTTTAACACTGTCAAAAGTCTTGCTCACCAAAAACAAATTTGTTTAAAACACATGAATGCGTCTACTCAAATATTCATTCATTTTTCACATGGGTGATACGATAAGATTCTTGAGATGTTTTCCTGTATTTCACAGACAATAGGATTCTCCCACCAACCAGATTAATGTATCCCTACCTAAGTCGATTAGTTTCCTGGTAACATAAAACTAATCTCTGTACAATACATTGTAGTCCTTCAATTACTGTGACAATCTATCTGACTCAGAATAACACTTAACCCTTTGAGGGTGAAATAGATTTAAAACGAAGACCATCTTGTGCTGTTGAAGACCTATCCTGTGGTGATTTGTTTAATAGAGCTCCTTTCAGGAACTCTTTTAAATAAATTACCACAAGATAGGTTTCAACAGGCTATGTAGAATTTGGAAATTTATTCAGACAAATGTTGTCCTTTGCACTCTAAGGGTTAAGGGAATCGCTGAATATTTTGGGTATGTTACATTGTATCTGTGCCGATCTAATTGTGCTGTTTACTGTTATAATTTTTTATCATTGTTTACTGCAATACTAATTTTCATACACACATATCACCAATATTATTAAGTTTAAACTGCAAATTTTTTATCTTTAAAACATAAGGTTTTGTGAGGTACACACTTGCAGTGTCAGCAGTAAAATAAATGGTGTTAGTCATCAAGAAGACACAAAACTCCTGAACATGACAGTAAAGTTTGAATGAGAAGATGACAGTAATGTTCAAGTAAGAACATGACAGTAAAGTTCAAATGAGAACATTACAGTAAAGTTCAAATGAGAACATTACAGTAAAGTTCAAATGAGATCATGATAGTATAAGAGAGGAAATGAGAGGATAGAACAGGTCTTAATATTATTCTGTCAATAGTCTTAAGCTTAAAGATCCATTTTAATTCTGTAAATCTTCTAACCTGCGTGCTCTTAACAGTCTAGGTCATAATATCGTAACTGCACTCTATGCTCTCCATTATTACACATTTTACTGCAATGAGACACTCAGTAAATGCAAATGTGTTAACATCAAAAGGTACACAAATAGAGAGACGAAAAAACGGCCTCTCTGCTGACAAAATGGCCATCAACAGACAATAAAACAATCCACACTTGAAAAGTTAGCAATATTCTTATTTTAACCATAACATATCAACAGCTATATACTCAGTTAAAAATCACTACAGTTTATAAGTTAAAAACATATTCTATGTTTAAATAATAAATAAATCTTTTTTTCAGTTGCAATGAGTATATTATAAGATAATAACATTTTTTAATATGAAAAGTCCCTTTACTTTATGAGATAGCAAAACATTCTGTGTTGAAATAGTAAATAACATTATATTTTCATTAACAAGTATATTACAAGATAATTACATTCTTCATATTTAAGTCATTTTTAATATGAGACAACAAAACATTATGTTTAAACAGTAATAACATTTCTTTTTTCACAGATACCAGACATTAACTCTTAAAGTGTTGAATGGGGATTAGGACTTCTAATTATGACTGACTGTATATTGAAAACCTATTCTGTGGTAATTTGTTTGAAAGAGCTCATTTTAGGAGCTCTTTTAAACAAATTACCACAGAATAGGTTTTCCAAAGTTTTTGTTAAGATCAAAATTTGAACACACAAATAGAAGGACGATGGGCTTAACACTATAAGGATTAAAGTATCTGGGCCCCATTCCTAAAAGCAATCTTAAGCTAAGTTGATGAAAAGTGTTAATATATAACTTTGGCTTACGACTGTTGTAGCCCAAAGATTGTTTTGAAACCGGTGGCATTTGGCACTGGTTCCAAATCAATTTCTGCACTACAACAGTTTTAAGACTATGATAAGAAACAACTGCACAAAAATCTCTCACAATCAACTTAGATTAAGAGGAACGAAGCTCTGGTCATTGAATACATAGATCGTTTTGGAACCAGTGCCATAAGGCACCGGTTCCAAATCGATTTCTGCGCTACAATAGCCTATAATAAGAAACAACTCCACAAGACATTGTTTCAAAAATCACTTGGACTAAAAGAAATGGAGCTCTGGTCATTGAATACAATCATATGCAATCAGCACCATTCGAGGTGCATTCTCACCGTCTGTAAAAGCTGCCTATCCCAGAACAACAACACATAAGGGTCATCAAAATCAGATCCGTGTCAAAGTATCTTCAAATGTGTAATAGACTTCAAAGATCAAATGTTATGCTATTTTTAAAAATAAAATCTTACATTTAGACATTAGTTTGTCCACAAACTTGAAAATGACCCTTTATCTTAGTGGATGAAGGGTCAAAATTTGCTCGAATCTGAGCTCCACATTTCTCTTTCTGTTTAAAATCCACAGTCTAGTTGACCTTTACAGCCAGTTGACAGTTTGTGATAGATAGATTTACGAATTTACTAAGCTAGCAGTCAACAGACAATTCCAAGACATTATATTTACAAGATGGAATTATAAAAAATAAGTTTACATTATTTTAAATTGATTTCACAGATTATATGGAATTTTTGGATAATTTGATTTATATCTGAAGAATTAACAACTATAACATGTAACAAAATTACAGAACTCCTCGCCTTTAACTGTTGTGTTGTGTTGGCGTGACTTTAATAGTTTAACACCAGCTTTGAGAAAGTGAGCGAGTTTGGGATTAACGTCATTTTCTTTCTTTTATTTTTGGTTATGTCGCAGTGGCAAGGTTTTATGACAGAATGAAAACTTGCATCACCTATGTGGTTATGTAATGCAGGGAAACCTTCATGCTTCGGCTTGTACCTGCGAACTAAGAATATTCCTGTATTAGAGTATTGCACTCTGTCCTCACTGCATGTTGAAAGGTTTTTCAACTCAGAAAATAACGCCAAGCTCCCTAGTCAGGATTCGAATCCCGGACCTTTTGGTCCAAAGTCAAGCAGGTTAACACTGCGCTATCCCGCCCCCAGTACCAGCTTTGAGAGTAAATTTCATCAACAAGATAAGTTGAGCTTTATTGAGGATTTGATTTATCATGGGTGAATCTGGATATCAATGTATGTCATATAATAACTGTATGTCAAAGAGACCAGCAAGTGTTATCGTGGGTACAATCTATCCATAAGTTAACCCCTAAAGTTTTGAGTGGATTTTAGCCAATCTTAAAACTGTGACCACCTCGTGCTGTTGAAAACCTATCCTGTGGTAATTTGTTTAAAAGAGCTCCTGTAGGAGCTCTTTAAAACAAATTACCACAGGATAGGTTATCAACAGCTTGTATCAGTTAGAATTAAAAAGTAAAATGAATAAATGTTGTGTTTAGGTTTTTAGATGCAATTGATGACACACTGTTTGGGTGGTTTTTTTTCATAATGATAATAAAAAAAGTTAGGGTCGGCACCTATAATGTAGGCAAGGTCGGGTAATCGGAACCACAAAACTTTTTTTATTTGGCCTAATAGAAAAAGAAACACTTAAAGCGTTAACGAAACACATTTTTTTCATTTTAGCTATCAAATTTTAAAAGAAACGGGCTGTTGAAAACCTGTAGAAGCTCTTTTAAACAAGTTATCACAGAATAGATTTTCAAAAGTACAAAGTGGTCACAGTTTTAGTTCTGCCTGAATTCTACTCAGCACTTAATGAGTAAAGCACAACAACAATTGTGGTTCAAAACATTTCGTATTGAATACCTATCCAGCAGTACATCGATGTAATACGCAATGAACTACCACAGGATAGGTTTTCTACAGCACAAAATGATAAAGTTTAAACCTTACAAGTATCACTTCAGCACTCATATTGACGACGCTTAGTGTATTAAAATTTAGAATATTTTTGTATTTTTTCAATGATGTCACAAAATCTCAAGTTACCTCTGTTTTACCTATCTGTATAACCAAATCAGATTCAAAACCATACACAGATACAAAATTATGTTTTTTAATTTTTAGAATTATTTAGGTGGACGATCATGTAAACTATCAAATAAGGCTTAAATTTAAAAATTATATTTAAGTAAGAAGTTCGAGTGACCTAATCAGTTGAAATAATAAAAAAAACCTGTATACGTATAGATTACAACTTGGTTGCTGATTGTAAATCATATACATTTATCATACTTAAGTAGATATTTGATTTACATTCAATATAACATGTTTAATTTGTCTCGCACGTCATGAACATGATGCCTCAATACCACTGACTCTTCAATTTCTTTCAATTAGAAATAAATTCTTGCTACAGTGATACGAACATACGCACATACAATTATAGAGGACTGTTTGAAACAGTTTAAACTCAAAAGTAAAAAGCATCACTTATTAGTTTCGAAAAATCTTGCTTATACACTTCTTTGATGAACATTTTAGAAGTTAAATTATAACAAACTAAATAGAGTTTATTGATGAAAACTTTTTTATAGAGTAGATTCCGTTGACAACGGTACAGGAATCTGTTCCGAAACGTCGCACCCTACTTTATAAAGATATTATCATTCATTAACCCTACTTTAATGCATATCCACTATCAGAGTCGATTCTTATGTTGACTTATATACTTGTAATACCATAAAATTAGACACTCATGTCTTAGATGTAAGAAAGGTTAGGCTTTATCATTAATTGCTACTTGTATGACAAATCAGTTATATAAGTTTATTTTGGTATAATCTGTTGATTTGTTAACTTTAAATATTGCTTTTGACAATGATTTTAAAATAAATACTGGCCTTATAGAAAGCTTATGTAAACTACAGAGCCTTGTTCCTCAAAGCGATCTTTGGCAAAGTTGCTATTGCGAAATTATTGGCTTACGAGGAACACGAGCCATTCGGTTCTAAATTGATTTCTGCTCTACGACAGTTGTAAGCCTATGATAAAAACAACGCCACAAAACATTGTTTAAAAATCACTTACCATCATTTTAATACTTACATCGCCTTGAGGAACGGGGCCTAAAAGCACAACGCACTTAAAATGTAAATGTAAATTCAAAAACATTTTTTCATTCATTTTGTTTTCACGTTCCCCCTCCTTTCACTGCAGAACTATTTGGAATCAAACAGTTTACAACGATTGTGGCATTTGCAAACCAACCTCATCGTGACTATAGTTCGTTTGACACCAAATGAGACCGATAAATTTACAAATTCCTCGTAATCGGGAATAGTGTGTCAGATGTCAGTTTGATATATGGTCATGAATACCCTGTACCCAATAGAATCTGTTGTTTGTTTAATTTTAAACACATCACGAAAAAAGGTGTTTAAGAAACGATCATGTAATTTTGTGTACAAATGTGTACATGACACGAATGGTGAGAAACCGTAAGAGGAACAGCGCAAGCAAAAGAAATCATTCACATTAAACGGGTGTTTCATCAAAATTTCATCAAACCAATGGAAATCTGCTGAATAATTTCTATACATTTTTTTTCTAGTGATCTCAACACGGCAATTCGCAAAATACCTTGAGGTAGTATTGTCTTTGGTGTGGGGTTCGCAATAACTTAACGACGCAGAAATAAAGCTGTTTACAGTATTTGTTTGTTTCATTGTGGAAATCACAAAAATGAACACATTAAGATCTGTTAGTGTCAACAGTGGGACAATTAATAATCTAGCTACTTGTCAAGAAATTTAAAAAAACCCACAAACCCCAGCATAGTGATGCATGGATTCAGCACAAATATCAGCACTGATAGCTGATGAAAGTAAAAACATCTTAGCCCTACGCTACCATTGTGGAACAGGGAGCAGAGCCTTAATTGAAACACTTGACCGACTTAACGTTATATATTATTTATGCTGTGTTATGTCAAGAACCTTAATTTAAACAATCGTTTAATTCTAGCTTAAATGAAATACTGTTACTCTCCGACAGAAATGGAAGAGATAGTTGTCGCAGAATGTAATTATTTGAGGAAAACCATTTAAAGTGAGCGTAGCAATTGCCAGGGGTCCAGTTAGTTCTGACGTTGATATTGCTCGCTGTTTCTAATCGATTTCGCTCTAGACTCATCCCAATTTATAATATTTTACTTACATTCTGAGTAATATAAAGTCACATTTGTTTTCACAAATAACCATCGGAATGTTTTAACAGGCTTAACTTGGATGTGGGTGAAGGGTTGTGATGTTATGAAATTCAAAATCAACATATTTAATGTCAACATACCTTAACTCTTACCGTGCGGCTCACGGAAATATCTGGGTCAGGCTAGTAGCCTGACCCGGATATTTCCGGGAGCTGCATGGTAAGGGTTAGTGTCACCACCACTGTTTAGATTAATTTCAATACAACTGAACACGTAACGTTTTTATCTACATTGCCACAATGTCCAATAGAGTCTTTCCTGAGCACTGTTCCTCAGAGCAATCTTAGGTTTAGTTAATCTCAAGTAAGTTTTGAAAAATATGGCACCGGTTCCAAAGCGATTTTTGCACTACGACAGTCGTAAGTCAATGATATAATTAATCACTTACGATCACTTAGCCTCAAATCGCTTTGAGGAACTTGTCCCTAGCAGAAAACAAGTTTAGATCACGCGTCAATGTTTTATATTTTCAATACTCTGACGTACTGTGTTAAAGCTAACAGAGTATAACATCACTTTTTAAACACGTTGACAGTATTTGCACTTTGATAGCTTGTATTTATGGGCTGTAGATAAGAACATTAACTTAGTATGTACATGTAGTCTGTACACTAGGACTGCGCGGTATTACCGGTATATCGGTAAACCGCAATACTAACTGAAACAGGTACGTATCGCGATACGTTTGTGATATATCGGTATATTGATGATCTTGTGTTTTTTAAAAATATATTGTGTTTTCATTGTTTTATAAATTGAAAGTCATACATTAACCGATACAATGTCGAATTAATTTTAGTTTCTATTGGAGCTCTTTTAAACAAATTATCACAGGATAGGTTTTCTCTTTCGCGATATATTGCAATATGTATTGCAATAAATAGAAGTGTATCGCAATATATGGCAATACAAAATGTGGAACAATACACTGCCCTACTGTACACCGTGCCATTGGTTAATTGTAATGTGATCCTGATGCATCATGACTCATGAAGGTTTTAGAAACTATTTATCCTGCCTTCGTGTTTGAGCTGCAGTACTGTTTAAAAATCATTTAGAGAGTGTAAAACACATAATAACTTGATTAAATACGTATATCAAAAGCAGCATGCTTTTCTGCATACCATTGTTTAAAGATATATATTGGTTAAATATATATACATTTGAACTTGTTGGTGATAATTTAAAGTTAATTTAAAGAGAGATACATTTAAAGAGAAAATCATTGATATAGACGCCACATGTTGAAATCAAACATTGATATGACTGGGAATTGAGTGAAGCCATGACCTCAAAGGTGTTCTTAAAACGCCATCACATTATTTTTTATATCCCGAATACGTATTAAGTTTATTATTTATTGGAAGATGATACTGCACAGGGGCCCGTTTCACAAAGACGTCATAACTTTACGACGTCGTAAACCATGTCACTGTTGTAGTGGATTTGGGTTACAAATGCAAAATAAGTATGGTACAGTGCACTTTCCAAAGAAAAACTTGTTTTTCCTTGGAAAGTGCACAGTTTACAACAATTTTTGCATTTGTAGACCAAATCCAGTAACCCAGTGACATGGTTTACAACGTCGTAAAGTTATGACGTCTTCGTGAAACAGGACCCAGCATCAGAAGCCAGGACATATGTCTTTATGATTTAGGGATACGTAGTTCTTATGCACTCATACAAAGATAAGGGAAACTCTATGTTTGCAACATTCTGATACATTGTTAAACAATGAACGCTCACAGGAAACGACGACGAGTTTTTTTCAATTAACAATGTATACGTTGGAGCGTCGGTAAAACAAAAGGGTGGCATTAAATCACACATCGGCTATGAAGGGTACCTGACACTGTGAAGATGTTGTTGAACCACAACGTAGCCAGTCACGTGTGTAGGAGCAATCTTATTCTACAAACTAATCTTTAAAGTTTGAACTGGCAGATTATTTTGATGACTTTTACACCCAGAATTATTATCAGCAGGCGTGGAACCTGCAGACTGATGGAGTCACGTGACTTCTTGCTGACGTGGAAACCTGCAGACTGATCGAGTCACGTGACTTCTTGCTGACGTAGAAACCTGCAGACTGGTCGAGTCACGTGATATTTTGTGGTGATAGATGTATTCAGACAAACGACACATAATCTAATCTGAGATAAGTTTGGTTGGTGATCCTCAGAACCTCTCAAATCCCTCATATCCACTTCAACATTCCTTTCAAATCACTAAGTGTTTAATCACGGTAACTTTGAATATGTCCTTCCCATGTCTGATGTAAATATACCTTAGAATTATTCTGCAGTCCTGATCAAAGGTTTATAGAAAGTAATTGGCAATTAAAATAACATCAAACCGTGGAGGAACACTGAGAAGTGGTGAGGCATAATAAAGGACGTTTGTGGGTGACAACGATTTTGTCTGTATGTGCACAGCTATTCTGGGCATGTGCTTGCATACGTTGTGTACACACAAACCGTGCATATACTTATAAAACACGCGCGCACATAAAAGCTGTATATATATATAATAGCCGAGTAGATGCAAGACATGCGCACATACACATGTTGTGCATATATGAAATATGTTTAGCCTTTACAAGACAGAGTTAAAGTCATTTCGGGTGGAAATATTAAACCTTCAAAGTCCACAGCTCATGTGTTGTAGTTGTGACACAGAACTGAATCTGGAGCCCGTTTTACAAAGACGTCATAACTTTACGACATCCTAAACCATATCACTTAGTTAATAGATTTGGTCTACAAATGCAAAAATGGT
>JAULCD010098894.1:0-11574 GCA_032361085.1 Calliostoma canaliculatum
GTGTTTATATAGTAAACAAGATTGGTTACAGCTTGAGTCCGTCCGGAAGGTGCGGGAACCGGATTACTGGCGACCGTTCGTGAGCCGCACAGTAAGGTATAAGCATGGAAATACCTTAAATGGTGAAAAATACAATTAAACCCTTGATAGAGATTTTTTAATGTGATATTCATCTAATAATTTATAAATGTAATGTGGTCAGTTTCTTAATATTGTTGTTTTATAGTTATATAATGTCAATTGTAAAACTTTTTTTTGCAATTTTGAATAGGTTGTAAAAAAAAAAAGACAAAATAATTCTTGAAAACACTTTTTGTCGGTCACAATTTTTTTTTAAATGTTGGTGACTAGTTTATAATTACCTTCAGCTATGAACGAGTTACACACGATGTCCGAGTTAATGCGTTGTGAGATATATTACCATAGTAACAGATAAGATTGATTTCATCAAACACAAATGTTTCACTTCCCACAATGCTCAGACACAAAGTTTTACACGTTTTTGAACCAATGTTTAAACCAATCACATCACGGCTTTCAATACGGCTCAAATGTACACCAATTATAAATAGGTTCATCATAATGTATAGTTAGGACATGGCTTGTGTTGTAGATTCTCTGAAATCAAAACAAATCTTAACATTTTAGTAGCATAGTGACAGCCACCGCCGCACTTTAGTTATTTCAGTGATAGAAACTACCGAGCAAAAGAAAATTTCACTTCAAAATTAGTTGAGTAAAAAAAGCTGACACAGGTTCAAACCGACACAGAAAACATTCACACAAATGCAACATAACCACAACAACAACGCAGGTTTTCAAACGCAGCTTTCCAAATTATGCATTGTTAAAAACATACAAAACGTAATGCACGTGCGAGATTGTGGCATACGTACGACGTTGGACAGAGCAGGCATTCAGTAAACAAAACACCACCAAGAATATGCCGACAGTATGGAGGCTACTCAACGTCAAATAGCCAGAACTTTCGAAGGCTTCTTGACACCACCAGCAAGTTGACAATCCGCTACAAACAGACAGGACAGACTCAAGACCAGCCAACATAGGGATGACCAAGAGTGAGATCACAGACCAAAGAGCGCTACATCCGGCATATTCACTTCCGAAACAGATGTGTGACGGCGAAACAGCACTAGGGAACGCTATTAGCAGACGAACAGTCCTTTGATGCCAACAAACCCTTCCATGAAATGGACTTAGTCTGTCTCCACTGTCAACACAGACTGCAATTGGGACAATATGTAAGTTGGTGGTGGCGACATGACCCTTTCAAGGTCGAAGTATGGGGTGGCAAGATTATAACACAACTTGTTATTAGCCCGGGAAACCTCAATGACAGCGACACAGTAATAGAGTGTTGATACCTGGTGTGGTACCTTTTGTTCAATATTAGCCAAGAAGACTGGTTTTGTAATAAGACAATGCAAGGCTTCAAACCACTCGCATTGTTCAAGACGACCTGAACATCGTTAACTTCAAAGTATTGTTCTGGCCACCCTGTTCTCCAAACACGAACCCTATTAAATATATCTGGGGTCATCATCAACTGAGACAACAAGTACCGCCTCCACAGAACCAACAGGAACTTGAATAACTCTATTGAAATTATGGAACAGGGTTTCTTTTAAAGTTTTCTGCCGACTGACAACGTCAAATAGGAGGCGTGTATTGGTGTGCATTCATGCTCAGGATGGTCACATTCGCTTTTGATCATGTGTTTTCTGACTAATGAGTTTTTAATAAACTCTTTGTGCACTTTTCAATGAACTTTAATTTGTGTATTTTTTATTTTTGACTCTTTCTTTGTGTATTGCGGAGAATGCAGCATCAGTGGTACAATGCATTTTAATTCTAAGTTATGGAATAGGATATATATTCATCAATTAATCCTCATAACATTAAATTTTACATTCCCTTTGTTTTAGAGATTAATCAAGTGAAGTCCGTAAAAACATTTGAAGAGAAAACATTACACAGAGAAAATAGTTAAGCATTCCAGGTGTTTTTGGTTTTCGAGGGTCACGCGCTTGCTCAAAACGAACTACTACAATGTGCTCAATTGGGCTGAGATCGGGACTCATGTCTAGCAAATCACACCTATTCACAACATTGTGGTCTATAAAGTTGTTCCTTATCATGGAACGGTGGGGACTGGCGTTATAAACCATGAACACTGGTCTTGTTGCAAGAGTGTGATTGTCAAATTTGGGAACCACAATACGATTCAGCCAGTCTTGGATGTACTGACTTGGCAGCCATTGATGCTTTAGGACAATTGAAAGGATATCACCAGCCGTATAAGTTTTCCGTGTTCACGATCTAATGTCAAAAAATGGCGTCCCGAACGTGGGCTGTTCTTCACTTAAAATGTCTAGGCATGTTTTCTGATTGGTCTGCTAATTACTGTATAATGGTAGCCTGTTTGCCTTGAAGGGCATTCCGGAAGTATGGACATCAATATTTTGTGCTTTAACAATCTCCTCTGAAAAATTGTATATAGATTATTCAGCGGATTTCTACTCGTTTAATGAAATTTTCTACAGAAAATCTTCAAGGGAAAGCAACTGAATAATTTCTATACGGTTTATTCTTGTGTTTCTGTATACCATTGTTCAATGTGATGAAAATACATTGGAGAACAACCCAACAAATAGTAAATTTGTTTTGCACGATCATAGCGTATTTGGGGTTTTTGGGGGCACATTAAAATTAGGTTTTTTTGCAAAAGTGAAAAAGTACTAGTGCATCCTCTTCCCCGCGCCTAGTATGTATGTCTTATCTAGTTATTCCCATTAAAGTCACCATTGTAAAAGTTCTCTCAGTGAGACTGATTTGTCTTAAAGGGGGCGTCGTTCTTAGTAACTCAGTGAGCACCACCAGCTGCAATGACTGCACGGTAACTTCTTGGAACTGAACGGATACGAGCCTCTAATTATTTCTGAGGATAAGCTCTCCACACCTCCTGCAGTGCAACAGCTAGTTGTTCAAGCGTCTGTTGCGGCGGTCACGTTAACATACGCGTATATCAAAAAAATCCCACGGGTGTTCTGGAAGTTTGAGGTCTGGAGGTCTGGAGGGCCAGGGAAACACATTAACGTTGGAGTTTTGTATGCAAGTAATTGTTCCACATGTAGTGTGAGGTGCAGCGTTAACTATCGTGTTGCAACAGATCCCTCTGTAGAATGATGATCGGTAGAAGGTAAGGTTGTAAGACATGGTTGTTGTAGCGTTGGGCTGTCGGACTGCCAATAATGATCACCAAGTCTTATCTTTGGTTGTATGATATTGCTTTCCAAACTTTATGTTTCCTTTACCAAATATTCAAACTGTCGAACGTAGTTTAGCGCTAAACCTCCAGTTCGTCTTCTATAGACACGTTGTCTTCAATCACGTTGCACAAGAGAACTCACAACACCAGACACGCCTCCAGTTTCACAGGATACATATCCTAACGTCGTAGCCCGTGTAGGATGCGTTGTACTGGTCCGACAAGTGGTCTTCTAGTACGTAGACAGAAGGTTCCCTATCGTTAGTACTAGCGCTCTCCTCAAACTGTTAAATGTGTTTACATTGAAGCTAATGAGCCATCTCAAACAGATCTGCGCATCATACTTATATCAAATATACTAAATTTAAATATAATCCTTTACACCCAGCCAAGAACTGTATATTCAATCTTTAATATACATATTTGTATTGATTCAAATCTAATGCAATCCTCCACTCAGTATTCGTATATAACAACACATTAAAGATGCAAATATTGACCTTCCTTTTATCGCAAAGCAGTTTGCTCACCATTTCACCATGGCAATTGGTTAAGCCTAACAGACATTAACAACTAACCAACATAAAATGTAGACACTAACGATTTAATCTTTTGATGGGGTTTAATGAATAATTAGACCAGTCTGGGTTGTTTTTCACTGGGTCAAATATACTGATGATTGTAAAGATGTCTTCCGATGTCTTCCGATGGCAGCCGCAACTGTCATTTCATCTGAAACATTGGCTTCTCGGTTGCACGACGGCATCTTCATTTTTACTGCAAAAGCAAAGGTCTATCATCTTTTCCTTCAGCATATTTAAAGAAATTCTCATTCTAAATACATCATGTTTTCAGATTTCTCATCTTGCCTCCAGGCCATTGAAACCCATAAAGCAGGTCACTCAATAGTGAGGGATATTTTAACTACTCATGAATCACTTTCACTGGAAAAAATGTATAGAACTTATTTAGCGAAAACTATTGGTTTGATGAGATTTCCGCAGGAAATCTCATCGAACCAATAGAAAAATGCTGAATGATTTCTATACATTTTTATCTGGTGTTTGTCTTGTCCGATACGACAGACATCGGCTTTTGCTGGTTGTAAAGCCACATGGGCATCTGGGGCAACAGCAAAGTTGATACAGTAGCTAAATCAGCTATTAACTTCAAAGACATTTCATCTACTAAAGTTCCCTGTACAGACATCAAACCCTCATTTAGCAGCAAGTGTCGCTGGGACCCACAACAACAAAACAAACTCAGGAAATTAATTCTGCTCTTGGTTTTATAATTATATATACTGTTTATTCCAATTACTTATACTGTGGTCTAAAAATTAACAACCAGATTTTCACAAAAATGACAACATTTGTTATAAAACCTAAAACATAAATGGACATTGTTTATTTTTTATTTAAGAACGAATTATCTCCAGATTGTTTATTAGGAGTTTACGAATAACGAGTACTCAAATCTACTACATATGTAGACTGGATGAAAGCGACGACTGTTTTGTTTATCGCAAAACAAAGTCAACACAGCTTTAACTTTTCACATCAAAACAGTTTCGTTGGCAATCGACAGAAGTTTAATTTTTTCTTTAAGTTACAGTTTCATCCAATTTTCAGGACACAGGGAATTTTAGGAAATTCACACCTAGTGCATCCTAGAGCCCGTTTTACAAAGATGTCATAACTTTATGACGTCTGAAACCATATCACTGGGTAAATAGATTTGGTCTACAAAGGTCAAACAATGGTTGTAAATTGTGCACTTTCAAAAGAAAAACAAGTTTGTCTTTGGAAAGTGCACAGTTTACAAGCATTTTTTGCATTTGTAAACTAAATCTATTAACCCAGTGACATGGTTTAAGACGTCGTAAAGTTATGACATATTTGTAAAATGAGCCCCTGAACCTAAAGATGGATATCGCTTATCCAATTTTCGGTTTTTCTCCAAGGATTGGGATATGAAAATACGACTTTCCAAACCCTGCTATGCCCTTGCCACGAGCATTTGGCCTGGCGCATAGGCATTGTGTTGCTGTTATCAATAACAGCAAAACTGTCAAAGTGCTGTGTCAATGACGTCATAATATCACACTTTATCGCTCTCGTTACCCATCCAAGACAACAAAATGGCCAGACCCCAAATTTGGCATTTCGATACTTTCAAAATATATTTTTAAATTTCTCTAAATTTTATCTAAACGTTCGTTGGTAGTTTATGAAAATAATGACACATGCATACTTTCTTTTTGTTATACTGATGAGATTAACCTTAAACAAACGACTGTATATATCTTACACAACACATTTTTTATGCTGCAAACAAGAGTTTTACATAAAAGGAGGAATGTGTCAGTAACAATCGCATGTTAACCTTTACCGTGCGGCAGACTTTTGGAAAAGTTATCCTAAGTTCGTGTTCGAAATTTTAATGGGTTTCTCCTATTCAAATTAGTGCCTTACTCAACATCGCCGCCAGTCTGTTCATGCGGCTCATAGAAATATCCGTGAGCCGCACGATAAGTAAAGACAAACTGTGATATAATGGTATGTTCTACAAAACCTGTTCCAGTCACTGTCAGTGTCCTCAAATCTGCAACAGGTTCCTATTTGACGGTAATAAATTTTTACCCCAACACAAATGTTGATGTTTATTTTTTGTGAATCTGTGTAGTTTGAATAAATTATGCATGCATACATTAATATAAAGATTTTTTTTAAATATTGCTAATGTCATTTATTCAAAGGACAATTCAGGAATCTTAGTCTGTCAAAAAACTGATTTGACGGAACATTTTTGTCAGTATCAAACACAACTGTATGTTATATTTAGGATTACACCATCTAATAAAGTCAATATTCTATCCATTTGCGTGGTTGAGTCCCATGCAGGCCCCCGTTTCACAAAGACGTCATAACTTTACGCCGTCATCAACCATGTCATTGGGTTAATTGGTCCAGTTTACAAATGCAAAAAGTCGTTGTAAACTGTGCACTTTCCAAAGAAAAACAAGATAGAACATTGACGTTTTCAAACAGAGTAATCCTAAATATAAACATATAGTTGTGCAAGACAAGATGTGGAGGCTATTTTACAGCGCACTTAATCAGTCATAAAAATGTATTAACAAAATAACACTTAACAATTTACCTATAAATTTGTAAACCATTGCTCAAATCATGCACTAGAAGTTCTATTTCTGTCTCCGTTTTATCATTAATTTTCACAAGCACTTAAACAGGGAAGTATTTTTGGACATGTTGCCTAGGTTTCTACAACATAAAAACAATTTGCACTTACTAGAACAAGTTATCAGTTATAGGGTACAGGGTATTCATGGCCATATGCCTAACTGACATGTATTACACTGTTCCCGATTTCGAGTAATTTGGCAATTCAGCGTTCTCATTTGGTTCCAAACGGACTATAAATGGTATGACAAACCGAATGAACTCTGGGCACGACTTGAAATTCAACAGAACAGTCTATTGTGGAATTGTTATACACTCATTTTTAATTCATCCTGTTATTTTTATTGTGTTGTATTCGTTCAATGATTAACGCTCCCCCAGCAAGTCCCAGTCCAACACATAAAAGATAAAACGCTGAAGCGACATCTGAGGGAGTAAGGGGAACAACTCTGCCATCCTGGACACATTTATCCTGTTTTGTGTCTCCCCAGCGCTGCCACCAAATCTCGGGTAAACCACTATCCATCACCGGAGACAACCTGATAAAATAGTTTAAGAATTAACATCACAAATTATCGTAGGGATGTATTTGTGCATTGATAATACTCACAAAAACGTCATGCAAAGTTTAGCATTTCTGATGAAGAAGCAAGCATATGCCCCTAAACGTCGTGAACTTACGAACAAACCAGAAGTTGACATCCAAGAAATCCTGAACTTTGTATCACCACTTCTAAATGTCCCTAAAAGAACTTTATGCAGTTTCGATATATTTTGTCAATTACAATTATTGATACACATATGTACATGGGTATGCATGACAATCCTTAACGCTTTCTGTATTTGTTATCAGTAACAGCTACATCTGCTGGACTTATTATCCTTCTGTTTTAAAAATATTCAATATTGGACGTTTTCTAAGATGATTTGTCTTTAAGAGTCATCAAGCTTATTTTTTTTGCAGGTGCTATCTGACGTTTCAAAAATTTACAAAAAAACATGATACATATAACAATCGACAACATTATATAACTCCAAATACATTGCAGCTTTAAATTTCAAATGACTTTTATTAGTGAGACATAGTAAATATTTTCAATAACAAAACCGCATTAAGTCAATAATTAAACAGCGGAACCTACTGTACTAAATATCTATAGTTGTATGAATTTACAAGTTAAAATTGCTGTTTAGTCTGTGAAATTCAAACCAACGGGTTCTTTTGCATTAAAAATACAGCTTATCCCTGATCGTGCGGCTCCCGGAAATATCCAGGTCGGGCCGCATGGTAAGGGTTATGGTTTGCAGTAAATCCATCAATTTCAAATAGATAAAGTCATTGATCATGAAAATAAAAACACACAATATTATTCATTTAGTGCTCACACTCTTACAAGATCTGGTTTGAGTGGGTAGCCTGTAGGACTCCAGTCTCATTTTAGTTTTCGAATTCCAACTGATACGTGCTGTTGAAAACCTACCCTTTAATAATGTGTACACGTAATGAGAACCACAACATTTATTTTGTTTGGCCTTATTATTCACTTACTACTCACACTCGTTCAAGATCTGGTTTGAGCGGGTAGTCTGTAGGAACTCCAAGACCACTCTGGTGCCACATGATCACCTGGTCAATTGCCCGGATGTTGCAGTCTTCTGTCTGCAAGTACCTTGTACCGTGTGAAAGAAAACAATATTTCTCTGTTGTAGCCTTCATCAAATGCTTAGACTGGTTCGCACTGAGCACTTCTGGGTCTGTTTTGTTGAATTCAAGGATTCGCTCCCACGCCAGCTTCATGTCACCTGTCCTTGATGTCTGAAGATAAAATGTGTCCTTTTTACGAAAACAGGACTGAATAAGGTTGGGTTTAAACAATGAAACGTCGCACATATTGCAATAAAGAAGTTGATATCCATAGAATACCTTCAATGTTCATCACGCCAACTTCTAAAATTGCTCATTAAAGGAGTTAACGGTTGGGTTTGTCAATGATATATTTCTCTGCTTGTTAGGGTGAGTGTGTGGTAGTATTGTGGACGTAAGATATTAATTTTACAATCCTGAATATATTTATGTATTTGATTTGATATAATTCAAATGTAAATAACCAAGATTATGTTTACCCGAAATATATGCTCATGTAAGTTTCCGGGTACAAAGCCCCACTTGTACTCGCTTTGCTTGACAAGTTCTCCTAGACTGTTAAACGGCAGAGTTTGCCCGTGGACGGTAAAGATGGCGACAAGGTTGGCACTGAAGTAGGCAGTCAGCACAACGGCGAATATGCTCCAGGTGAACATAACAAGTCTGGCAGATTGTGTCAGAGGATTCACATTGATGGCTGAAAAACAACTGTGTTCATTACAAAAAGGCAAACTGTTCTATTATCTTACTACAGAATTTTAATTAAAGTTATAAATCAACAGGAAGTTTATCATTCATACTCTGATATGGAATCGATAATTGATTAATGGTTTCTATGCAGACTTTAAGATCATTAAAACAAATTAAAACATCACAATTGCAAGGCACAAATTACTTACCAAAAAAGGTAACTAGGACAATTTGTATTTCCAACATGTTATTTGTAAATAATGATAGTTTAAACAAGATGATTATTTTTAACATTAGTATTAAATGCTGAAGGACGCCAGACTTATTACTGGCATTGTCTAGACAATCCAGATATTGCGATTAAACACTCATTCTAAAAAATAGGGACAATAAGATAAAATCTATGTCGCCAACATTCATAGTTTTATCCAATTAAATAAAATGATAACATATATATTTTCAACTAATGCTTTCTTAAAATACCACGTGCCTCCCCACATAGAAGAATCGGCATCCCATAATATGTGCATCACGTTCTATATCATAACGTAATATACATAAACGTAATATACATTCCAACTTTTAACTGATCTATAATGGTGCATTTCGAATTATATTGCCAAAATTGCCATTTCAAATGAAATGTTAGCATGCTTTGTTGACCTAATGAGCGATTTTCAGGTTTATATTCCCATTTTTACCATAACGTAATATACATGCTCTTAACTATACTATTGTATGGGAACTGATGATACTGTTACAGTTTTAAAACAGCGAAAGATAATTTGATGAAATTCATTTTAGGAACTTATTACTGTGTTTTAAAGATTAAATATCAATAAATTATCAACTGAGAACAGGATAAATTAACTGTTTTACTCACTAAATAGACGTATAACGTAAACTACCAGTATTTAACGACATTGATAAATAATTAACCAATTCAATTATTTTAATAATGTAAGTATTGTTTTTATACAGAAATAAAGAAGAATGTTTTTGTTTTTTAATGAAAAACATTTTTCTTTAACAAATGTGGCATAAATTAGCTTTTTCTATGTGCTTTCCAAGTGTACTCCTTTGGCTACATGCAATTTAGAGGGCTTGGTATAATTAAGAACGACCTAAATTTCGAAACTTACTATTTAAAGCAGTGTTTTTGTTGGGTTTTTAAAAAAAAAATGTTAAGAAAGCTTTAGCTGAAATTATATATATTTTATAATTTCATTTTATTTGATAATGATAACTTGGATGTTGGCGACATAGATTTTATGTAATTGTCCGTAGTATTATTTTTAAAAATGTGTGTGTAACAGTCGTAAACTAATGTTATATTTTGCATTTACGATTAACTTAACCTAAGATCGCTTTGGGGAACGGAGCCCTGGACAGGGTTCACACCTTGGATCACCTGGTCTATTGTTCAGCATGCTGACCACAACGCGAACCAAGAGTGTTACTGTGTTGCAACGTTGTACTCTGTCTTCATTGTAGAAATGTTGTTTTTTACACAGCGGGGCCGGTCTCTGTGGTGCAGTGGTAGAGTTTCCTTGATGGAGAACGATAGGTGCAGGGTTTCTTCATATACACATAGACCAGGATCACTTTATTTACACAATAGTTGAGTCATTTGGGCCTAGCTTGGGGAGTCATTAAACCTAGGAGTTATATACTAGTATTAACCTTCAACAAAACGATAACCAAAATTTTAGCACTGAGGGACAAGTATTGTTCTGACACAATTAACACAAAGTCACTTACCCCGATATTACAGAGTAATTTACGTAACATCATCTCATTAGAAAAATTAGATTCTACTCTATTTCCTTTGTATCTGGGAATGTATCATATAGCATATTTCAAAAACTGAAAGGAAACTAGATAACTCCCGCACATTATTTCTTACAGAGTTCTATGTTTTACTTGTAGGGTTTCACCTTTAACTTCATATACAAGAAACTATACCTGATGATAATATAAAGGGCCCTTTGCGTTTTCGCGAAAGAAAGTATTCACACATAAACATCATTTGATAAATATCACTGGTTAGTTATATAACGAAGCAATATGAAACATACTAGGTTGTCATACTTAGACAGTCCTTCGAAGGGAAATACAGCAAATATAATGTGACGTAAATTTCAATTCTAAACAATTCAATCAAATGAACAAGGACATAAAGTGTTGCAAATGCAAGTCAATTAGCAAATTTGTACCCGTTCTGATTCAACATTATAGGTCGTAGATGAACTTAACAGTAGAATGTGAACATGAACATGAAAATGCAAAGTAATCAAAGTGAACCACTTCAAATGTCAAGTAAATTACTGTTAACTACTTTTAACTGACTTAATAAAAGATAAAAAAGGCATCATGAGTATAATACTCTGTCAAACTGGTATTTAACATTGCTCAGACTGACGCAATAATGTCAAGTATATAAACTGCATTAACACAACATGTGAGCAGCAAGCATGTGTAACGTAAATTACTTGTGTGGTTCTGAGCACAAAAGGATTGCACTAACACTTGTATCACTTAACTTATACATCCTACAAGATTTACCTGTTGGAATTGGATCAACTTTCATGATATACACTGTTTAATCTCTTTTTACCCATACCTTACCAGCTTTCGTGAGTTATTTGTAAACTAGTGTCCAAAAGAAAGGATACCAACTTATTTTCAAAATTGTTTTTCACTAAGTGAATTGTCTAGTATGAAAACATGCACATCCCAAACACAGC
>JAULCD010099005.1:0-11574 GCA_032361085.1 Calliostoma canaliculatum
AAAACCTATCCTGTTATAATTTGTTTAAAAGAGCTCCTACAGGAGCTCTTTTAAACAAATTATTACAGGATAGGTTTTCAATAGCACAAGCTGGTCATAGTTTTAAGACTCAGCACTTTAAGGGTTAAAATTTGTAATCTGGAAAAAAATATTTCGATAAAAAAAAAATTCTTGACCGACCTACCCTAAGTTTCAAAGACATGTAATCGGAACCACAACAATTTTTTTTGTTTGGCCTAACTGCCTCACCCTCAAAATCAATACAGAAAGAAACAGAACCCACCACAAGCTTGTCCTCGATGCTGAGAGCCTGGTGAATCTCCTTCCTGATTGCAGATATGTCTCCTTTAATCTCCTCCAGCTCCCGGGAATCCTCCTCGTTCTGATTAACGAATACACAACCCAATTTAACACAACTATAACTTCACAAAGTTCTTTATTATTATCTATCAATTGCATGGTCAATTTAGGGTACTGGGCCCTGTTCCTCAAAGCGATCATAGGCCAATTTGATTGTAAGTGCTTAAATATAACATTGGCTTACGACTGTCACTGGGCACCAGTTCCAAAGCGATCTCTGCGCTACGACAGTTATAAGCCTACGATAAGAAACAACTCCACCGGACATTCAAAAATCAATTATGATCATCTCAACACTAAGATCGCTTTGCGGAACAGTGGCCTGAACTGAGGTTAGTAAAAGTTAAGACTTCCACTACCTAATGCTGTTGAAACCTTATCCTACAGGAGCCCTTTTAAACAAATTACCAAAGCAAATATTGTTAAGAGCCAATTAAGGTTTGTACATTGGACACTGCAATAGAAAAATGATGTCAACTTGCACTTTAATGGTTAAGTACATGCCTACTACCAGGGATGAAAATTAACGCTCGCCCGTAGGCCCGAGGCTAGTAAAAAATAGGTCGGGCTGGCAACATTCTTATTTCTGTCAGCCCGTATGGCTAGTAAAAATATTTAATACTTGCTGTAAATAATCTCTATTACGATCCCAACATCTGTCAAAACGAAGACATTGTCCAGGGCACTGAGAAACTCTTATCAAATAACACTTCCGGGTTTCACGATCTTTGCCGACGTGCTTTGATTGCAAGCCTATTAATAATGGCCGCGCCTGTCTTAAACTGGTTCTCTGACTCCATTACGCAACCATCTCTACGCTATGCTATACTCGTGTGTAACAGAGGCAGAGTCCCAGTCTGTCACCCGTCTGCTAAACATGTGGCGATGTTGGCCCAACGTGTTGCCACCTCCCGCGAAGAAAAGCAAAACAGATATTCGTGAACAGCAACGGGAATATGAAGCCAAGACAAGAACACGAGCATTTCAGCACAAATGGTTGGATCAATTTTCATGGCTTCGATTTCGTTTTAGCTGTGGCGAAGCAGATACTTGTCAGTGTGAAAATGAGCATGAAAGACGAATGTACTGTCATGTATGTTTGAATTCCAAAGAAGAAACTGGATCTTTCATACAAGGCAGTAGAAACTTTAAAGTTGAGGCCCTGAAATATCATGAGCTCTCCAAATCCCACAATCACAATCTTGCAAAGTCAAAAGCGAAAACTGCTGTTCCTGGAAATAGTATTGCAGAAAAATCTATTGAGGCCCTAAACAAGACTAATTTCGACAGACTTTGTAGAATGTTCAGGAATGCCCATGGTCTGGCGAAACAGGCAAGGCCATACACAGAGTTTGAATTCATGTATGACCTAGATGAGATGAAAGGACTTGATATTGGACAAACATACCGCAATAGAATGGCTGCAAAAATGTTCATCCATGCAATTGCTGAATACCAGAGACAAATTTTGCGTCAGGAGTTTGAAGAGAGCAAATTTATTTCCTTATTATCTGATGGGGCCACATATTCTTCAAAGATTGAGGCTGAAATACTTTACACACGTCAGTGTCGCAGAGGCATTCTCACCACCCACTTTACTGCTGTCAAGAATGTCGGAAAGGCAGATGCTGAAACTATTTCAAATACATTGGCAGGATCTATGTCAGAATCATTTGGTGATGAATGGAAAGCTAAACTTGTTGGTATGTAAACATTGATTTGTTAATATGGTTGCATTCTTGTAAGTTCTAGCAATGGAATTTATATTTATATATAGCACATTAGTAATTTATAATTATTTACTAAATTATCAAATTGTTGTAAATATAATTTAGTAATGCACTTGAGACCGGTAAAATTAAATGCAAAAAGCGATGTCATAAAGTAACATTGTGTAAGACACCCAAATATCCTAAAATTATTTTAACATGTTTAGTTTTTACTGTGTGTTCCTGACAATGACTTTGTAATATAATAAAGTAATATTATATACAATTATTAAATATTTTTATGTTCTGCATTTTAAATTCCTGTTATTTTTGGGCAGGTATTGCAACTGATATGGCAAGTGTGATGATAGGAAGGAAAAATGGAGTTGTTAAGAGACTGAAAGATCTGTTTAGGATTTGGAGATGAGCAGATTGCTGCCCTTTTGACCCTCTTCAAACCATTGCTGGTGGCTGGTGGAGTGGACCTGTGGTCAGTGGAGCCAGAGTGGCTGAAACTAAAAGACACAGTCTACAGGTTGGAACCATAATAATTAAAGGCACTAAAGAATAGGTCTTTTGGACAGCTATCAGATTATTGCAACTCTTCTTATATTTCCTTGTTTCCAACTTATCTGATTTTGAACAAAGAAAATGAATAAGTGTATAAACATTCTTTGTTATACAGTTGTATGTATTTTGATTGATTCTTTTTCAGACTTTATCCTGACAGATCTAAAGAAGTTCCAGATTGGAAAGGATTGAACATCCAGCTGAGAGAGAGTGGTGAATTCCACAACATACTGGATTTTGTGGATCTTGTTCTAACATTGCCAGCAACATCTGTGGAAGCTGAGAGGGGTTTTTCAGCCATGGGAAGAGTTAAAAGTGACTGGAGAAGCAGACTGAAAGACCACAATTTGTCCGATCTATTGATGGTCTTACTTGAGACACCTGAAATCAAAGGATTTGAACCTGGGCCTGTTGTCCACCTCTGGAACTCAGTCTCCCAAAGGATCAGAAGACCAAATTTCATGGATTCTTCTAGCAATACACTGACGGGAAAGTGGTTTGTCCATAGGGATACCTTGGACCGACAGGCTCTCATGAACCTAGAAGCCAGAGCACATGACATTCTATCTATGGCACTGACAGCAACAAAAACTGCTCAGAACCATTGTTCAGAACCATAATTATGATGTGTAAACACCAGTTGTGTTTACACATGTGTAAAATAAAGGTTTCACCATTACAGTTCATTAATATTGTGTCTGTTCTTGATGCATAGTAAGGGCTAGTGAAAAAAACAACACACCAGCCCTGTGGGCTAATGGGTTTTTAAAGTTAATCTTCACCCCTGCAGATGTTTAGTTAAATTAGAATATGACATAATGGCTTTTGGCATAAGTACATTTCAGTTTTTCAGTTTAGTTTGTTGTTTCCTTAATTCTTTGTCGAAACATAAAAAGTTTCAAAAGCTATTGTTGGGATGTGACAGGTTAAAATTCTCTAAAACACGACTGAAGCTTATTCCACATGGTGAGTGAGTAAGTGAATTGCGGTTTAATTCCTCATGCCAGTTTTATTTTAGATGGCAAGCTTACATTACATTGTGGACCTAAACTGTTAATTACTATGTTACAGCATTGTACTCTGTCCCCACTGAATATAGAAAAGTTTTCTTTCTCAGAGAATGACACTGATCCTCCGGGAAGGATTCAAACCCACAACATCCTGGTTAGACTGTTACTCTGTATCTCTTAAATTTACACATTTTAAAATAACTTATGTCGAAATAACCCACATTGGCCTAACTGGGCATTTAGTGGGATGCGAAATAGGATATCCAGAAAAGTATGTTTACTCGTAAAATCAAGCAAAACTTAATATAAATATGACAACCTGCTGAAAACAATAGATCAGAATATAGCCAGTTTTGACAATGCCCTGTCTACTTGCCTTGCATTTTATGCATGTGCTGCCAACAGGAGGGGTCATCCCAGAAATATATTATGCTTTAACATGTGTCTTGAATAAATCTCATCCATTGTTCAACCCTTACCATGCAGGACACAGAATAATCCAGGCACCATTGTTGCATGCTGACAGCGCAATTGTTTCTTTCGGAATTGAATTTCGGAAGGTAAAATTAGTATTCTCATGAGTGCGTGGCATTAGTATTTGTGAAAAGTATGGTCTTTTTAGTGTCACAATACGTGTATTCTTGATTCTTGATTATCAATAGATTGACTGGTCAAATTGATAGGAAAATGGTTAATATTTCCTCATGATGGTGATTTTCTGGGAAATTCAGTGCTTTTTTTTAACCTTTTTTAAACACTTTTTACATGACTTTTCCAGATATTTATTCATTTAAACAGTAAATAATAACAAGCTTTACTTAGTGGGGGTGAGTTGGAATTTAATACTAAAAAAGTTGCATGTATTGGGAAAAAAGCTGTAATATATTTTAAACCATCCTGTGATGGCGCCTATTCCGTCACACTCCTAGCCATTTTAGGTATATTTAGTGCTTTTTACATAGCCGTTTAAAACTCGTTTTAAAACTTTTCCACTTTGGCATAAGCTTCACACATACAATTTATTGACATTTACTTGCAATATATATTGCGACATAATCAAGCACAGTCTTTAGACCCCAAGATCAGAAACAATGTCAGCAACAGCCAGGACGTCAAACAGTATGGAAGATGTGAATACTTGCCAACGATGTAGACAACAGGCAAGAAGTTTAAGAAGGTGACGAACAGCCAAGAAGAAGAGTTCCAGATGGGCCGGGTCACGGCAAAGCTTCGTTTGCATTGTCTTTATACTTTTGTTAAATGTATTCTTTTTTACATTTCTACACAGTGTGATAAAGTTTAAAGCATAGGTCTGCTCACAATGCCTTTTGAAAAGTGTTACACTCATAAGAAGACTCCTGTCTGAAACAAATTTTTTTCCTTGCTGATACATTAGAATGGGTTAGACTCCGCTTTCACTTTGCCGGAGAACAGACCTCACATGTTCTTGTGACATTTTTCTTCACACCTGTGTCTTCCTTGAAGATGGATACATTGCTGCTGATGTAAATTTTAAAAAGTCGCTGGGCAATGGGTTTATGTCTGGTATGTTAATGAACCGACGCAGTTCAGTTCTAGTTGGAAATGTTAGCATTTCCCCCTCGGTCATCGCCTTTGTATCAAGGCCAACATGTCTTCTTCTGTTGTCGTTGAATCATGGCGAACAGTGCCGTCATCACCGCTGCTGCTGGAGGTGGTGTTGTATTTTTTTATTGTGGTTTTGGTACAATATGAAATCAATAAGGCAAGTTCAATTTTTAGGTGTGGCATTGTGGCACAGCAGAGTAATTTTACCCATGCCATATTCAATTTATCCTTGCGCTCGACACACAGATAAGGAGAATTCTGAACTCTGGACACCATTATCAAGAAAAGAGGAGATAAGATGCGTGCAAGAGGCAACACTGCTAGAAGCACGATTCTACACCTGTAACCTGTATGTATGCTAATAATGGGCCTAAAGTCACTAAAATGTGTTAGAAAGGGTAGTTAACATATCTGACAAATTATATAACGTATCTGACGAACTGAGCACTATCTCGTGCAAACTAAATAATTATGAGAATACAGGGGGTAATTTTTTTCTCCCAAAATCAACTGGACACAATTCCAGTTTATCTTCAGATTTCACTTAACCGATTTTAATTCTTTCTTTACCACATTTTTTAGGGATACTTTTTTTCTGACTTTTGTAACAGATTTTGTTCTTAAAACTTGTTACAGTAAAAAAATGTTTTGTGAAATATAAGATACAATCTTCCATAGATTTCTGAGGAAAGGGTTTACTACCAAGTTTAGTTATATATATATATAGTTATATAGTGATGGTGGGCATTTTCAAATTTATGTTTTTTTTAGCATGTACTTGCTCTTATAATAAAATTATTGCAGACAGTCAGTCTAATCCGTGTCTAATCCGTGTTCACTATCACAACAGATAACAACACTACGTATATATGACAACTACTTTTTTCTTCACTAAATTAATCAAAAAGAAATTGTCACTGAGGGACAACAAAATCAATCATCATATCACTTAGTGGAGAATGAGTGTTAAGTTAATTTAAGTAATTACATTTTTGATGAAGAAGAAATCAGCTGAGAAAGATCTTATTCCAACCTTTGTCCCTTTTTCTTTGACATCAGAAAATTGAAGATGCCTTTGTACATCTACCTGAACAAGGGGCAGGCATTTAAAGAGATTCCATCTATTGTCTCTGGTAACCAGAAGTGAGATATTTCAAATTATTGTCTGCTTTTGGCTACAAGCCATTATCGTGAATGCATCCAAAGCCAAAGTTTTTCTAGCCAATTAAATTTCCAATCCTTGTGAAATAACGGCTTTGGTGTCCACACTGGTTCTTCATAAATATTGTTTCCAAATCAACATCATAAAAATATATGTTTTATCTGTAAACATACATACAAAATGGTATCTCCCTAGACGATAGTCGATTTCGCGAGCTAGCCGGGAAGTGGTAGCGAATTTCAATCTTCGTAAACATCCGGTCACACATGCGCAGCCCCACAGCTGTCAACCCTCACTTTATCTTCAGCACCTCGCACAACATGAGCTACGCTGAATAGCTCTCAAGTTTCAAGTTTATAGAACTTTACTTGAGAGAGGGATTATTCCCGTTTGTGGTTTGCCTTTTTTGGTTTGTGTTATTTGTTCTGATTGTGACTTTATCTACGAAGAAAGTGAACTTTTTCACCTACCTGTCTGATGACTTGTGTTGTGGTGTGAGACGTGGAGTTTGCCCTGGGTGTAGACACAAGATGTCTAAAGCCGATCCTCACGTGGTACTGCCCTACTTGCAGGGTGAAGGATCGATTCCCTGTGTGTACTGCTTCGTTCCGTTGTAAAGAGTGCAGCTATCTCAACGGTTACAAATTTGTTTGTTTGTCAAGCACATCGTTAAGAGGGCAGCAGATCGACGATCTAAAGAGAAGAAGAAGAAGTCCAGCTTCTCCGTCAAGTTCCTCTTCCATCTCCTCTGCTGTGAGGGCGCCTGGGAGTGGGGTTTCTCTCCGGCTGACCCGGCTTTCATTTTGGATGTGTTGCTGCCTAAGTCACGTGACCATGCGCTGGGAGATCAGGCTGTTGTTAAAATTAACAACAGCTTGTCGATCGAGGGACAACGTCTACCGGCTTCGTCAGCTGCAGCTGTCGTTGCTGGGGACGTCGAACGTTGCGAATCTGAGGGTTTTGCGACGTTCGTCTCATTCGATTCGATCACCATGCCGGTCTTCTAGTGCGTCGTCGTCTGACTCGGGTAGCAAACGACGCAAGTTGGAGCTCCCCCGTTCAGTGGAGATTCGTCTGCAGGCATTTCGGGTGGAGGTAGCGGTTCTGTCGTCGGTGGGCGTGGTGGGGCTTCGTCTTCGGCGTCTGGTCCGGTCCCGATGTTCCCCCCTTTTTAGGACCCGGCTTACCTGCAGCGGTTGGCTACAGCGATGTGGTCATCGTTGTAGGCGCCGGGTACGTCAACAGCAGTGACTTCAGTGTCCTCTACTGTGACTTCGGCGATGTTGGCGGCCCAGACAACTACAACATCTACGATGACGACTACCTTTACCACTTCTGCGACTGTGTCATTGTCGACTTCGACTTTGACTGCAACTTCATCCGTCTCCATGAACTCTGGGCATGTGTCGTCCCCTATACAAGCGCCAACAACGTATGCGTTAGGCGCTTCTGTATCAGGACCCAGTCCTGTGGGGCCGACACCGCCTCTGTTGTCAGCTGTGCCAGTGACTAATCAATCCTTCGCGTGCGGGACCATGACTCTTCCGGACGGTGTGTCGTCTTGGATGACTAACTTTATCCCGGATTGCGATCCTGCCCAACCGGAGTTCGGGAGTTATCAAATCGGTCATGACGCGTCTTCCCTTAAATTCGCGCTAGCAGGTGACTTCTTGAAAATAAGCGGCTCGATGGATGAGGCTATGGCCCGTGTGTTACCCGGACAGCAGTTTAACTCACTTCCCTTTCCCCGGACTTATCCGCTGTTTAACATGCCCCCTGTGAATGTCAAACTTGATCTTGACTAGTCGCGTCAACAGAGTTTTCTCGCCGAAGGAGACCTATTCTTGCGCTTCCACTTCTACGGCGTTGTCGTCGCGACTTCTTCTCGTGCTGAATCGAAGAAGGAATCTTATCATAAGCAACGTTGGGGAAAGGGTCGCGGGGGGGGAAGAAGTGAGGGACGTTTCCCCAGTATTTACCGCGTTGGAGTCTCCCCCATTGACACTATTACTGGCCCCGAGATTATAAACAAAAGTTTATGCTCAACTCAAACTCATGCTCAAGAGTTTGAGTTCATACTCAACTGAGATTTGTACTCAAACCGAGATTATAAAGCACTTTGAGATCATGCTCAACTGAGTTTATTTTGACGGTGAGTTAACTCGCCTTGAGTATGCTGTCCTTTTCTGTTAATAAAGTCTCCTTCATTTACAACCGGTCTTCGTATGAAGGTACCATCTATACAGCCAACAACATCCGGAAAACCTGAAATAATTTTAATAATAAAATGTAAGGTTTAGTCAATTATCATACGTACTAAATGCTATTATTTATCGCTCGCGATAACCTATGAATCATGTATTATGGAAATAAAAATGATACCTGCTTCACTGACTCTTGACTTATCTGTCTTTAGATGAACACGTCACTGTTTATCAATTCGCTGTGCGAGCTGCACACGAATTTTGCTTGCTAACGCTGAGATTGATTTTTCAACGTTATTAGAGTATTTAAGTATATTCTAAAGTTACTTACGTATCATAAGATCACACTCTTCCATTCCTTATCCATTCTCGGTAAGAGAATTTTGACTTTGTAACCCCTGCTGGTTTTGCACGCGTTGACTTGTACCTGGGTGTACTTGATTGACAATCCAAGATGGCGATGCGGCAAACTTGTGCCGACTGTGGCCATACGATGTCGATGACTAACCCTCATAGCTGTTGTCCGCATTGTCTAGTTGCCATTGGATTTAAGGACTGTACCTTACAAACTAAGTGTACAGATTGTGATAGATTAACTGATGTGGAATTTGGCCTTTATTTAAGGGCACTTGCACGACGTGCCTCTGACAAGAGGTATAAGTTAAAGAAGTTGACTGTTGATGACACTGCCGATGTTCTGTTGGTCACCGTTCCGGTGAGGACGAGGTTGCCTTCCCTGTCGAGGCTTCGACACCCTCTCGACACCATCGTTCTTAGGAGGCTGTGATCCAGCACTATCACACACCAAGCGTTCACGGCCACTCATATCACCGATCTGAGTGTCTGTTGGTGCTACCACTGGCTCTTCCTCACGACCCGCTCCCCCTCCGCGGTCCGTGATCGCTGCACCTCCGCGTACACCCACTCCTGTGGTTATGATGGTTATCCCGGTATCGGATAAATTCTCGTCGCCGCTCATCTCGTGATCGATCGTCTCGATCCTCCTTACGAACGTTCCTCCCGTCGTCATTCCTCTTCAAGTTCGAAATCGAGATCTCGTTCGAGCTGTAGTTCCCGCATACGCTCTCACAGGGGCTCACGAGTCTCGTTCGTCGGGTTCTCGTCATCATCGCTCCGGACATGATCGATCTTGATCACGCTCCTCCTCGAGCTCTCGTTCGAGCTCTCGTTCGAGCTCCTTTACGGGCCGCTGTCGTCACTCGCATTGGTATCGTTCCAGGCGCTCCCGATCTGGCTCTTGATCCCGATCTCGTCAATCGGGTACGGCTACTTCAGCGAGTGAACCTCCCTCCGCTACGCCTTTACCTAAGCCTAAACCCGCTCAAACATGCGCAGAGATGTTCGCGGAATGGGAGGCGTTTGTGAAGTCTCGTGAGGCTAATCAGGCCTCGGGGAAACAGTCGAGTTTGACTGTTCCTGTCCTTCGACTTCGACCGCTGCTGCTTCGTCGTCACCTGCTAAATCTGTACCTGCTACTTCCGACGTTTGTCCTCCAGTCCCCCACGTTTAATTCGGGAGACTGAGGTCATCACTTTCATGGCGAACTATTTCTCGCCTCCGGACAGCAACGCTCCTTCGGCTCAAACCTTTCAGATGGGCAAGTACCCGTCCACTATCACGATACCGCCACCGGTCATTTTTAAGAAGCTAGCGTCCGACATGGACACCTCGTTTGTCGAGGCCCTGTCGACCACATCCTTTTGCGGTCCGCACGTGCGTCCTAAGTATCCTATCCATGACGTCCCGTTCACGCGACCCCAGTCTAAAGATATTAACTGGGAGCTTCTCATGGCTCGTAAGGCCACATCTTACAAGGTGGAAGATAAGATTATCTCGGCCATTGACAATATGGCGCGCCAACATTTCTGAATGTGCTGCGTCTACGGTTTCATTACGTCCGTCATTCACGGAGGACGACCACTATCTAATGGCGATGTTCTTCACTCTCAACAAGTTTTTAGTTGATGCTGTCGACCACACTCGTTACCTGTCTGCGCAGATGACACTCTGTCGGCGCCAGGGATTCGTTTCGAACGAACGGATCCCTGAAATGCATCGGCGTACACTTCTCGGGGGTAAATGGTCTTCGCAACGCCTCTATGACGGGCTTCTTGCCCCAGTCTTAGATAAGGTGCATGCAGAGGGGTCCAAACAGCTGGTTAATACCACTGTGGCTCAACAACAGCGGCAACAACAAGTGCCTCGTCGTCTCCGCCAAAACTACAAACACCCTGCGGTCCAGCGGCTCTTACGCGACCCACAAGAAAATTCACAATCTTCTCAGGGTCCGCGGAGGTGCAATTCCGCAACAAGTACCAACAACGCTGGCAAAAGAAGGGTAAGGCTTTCTCCCGTGGCAAGGGAAGAAAGCACTGACACTTCGGCCACAATGACAACAACCGCCTCTCAGGACGTACTGTTACCAGATGTCCCCGTGGGGGGGCGGTTGGAGCGTTTCTTGCCAGAGTGGCAGAAACTGAACGATCCCTTCGTTGTGCGGCTGCTCGACGAAGGATATGCTCTGACATTGATAACGACACCACCACTGACTTTAAACCCGGGCGTGTCGACTTCGACCACGGCCCCGCTGACGGAGGCGATCGACATCCTAGTCGCGAAGGAGGCTGTGGAGTGTCTCGGGCCGTCGGTCTCGACACCGGGATTCGCTTTCAAACCAACCTGAACCTTCTCTTGGTTCCGGACGATCGTTGGGTAAAAATCCAGCGCGACGTTTCGTGTCTTTTGCGCAGCCCATCAACAGTACTTCGGTAGCAGGAAGTACTGACGTTGCTCACGTCGGCGCAGGATCTGACATTTCGCGGTCGTCTAAACTTTCGACCTCTTCAGCAGTTTCTCCGCCCTCACCTTCTTCAGCCGACGAAGGTGTTGGTGTTACCACACGAGCTACGTCAGTATCTCGAGTGGTGGACTCGCCCGTCAAACGTCTTAGA
>JAULCD010099116.1:0-11573 GCA_032361085.1 Calliostoma canaliculatum
AGCTCCTACAGGAGCTCTTTTAAACAAATTATCACAGGATAGGTTTTCAACAGCACAAGGTGGGCATGGTTTTAAGACTACCTGAAATCCACTCAGCACTTTGATATCAAGAAATGAAAATTCAAAAATAAAAACAATTCCTCACCGACGGCACTAATTTTTAAAGACATATAATCGGAACCACAACATTAATTTGTTTGGCCTAATATTTTTTGTGAATACAAGAAAAATGGATTGTGATTACCAAAAATAATAATATATTTTAGAAACATCATTTTTGTTGCGAAACTCCAAAAATAACTAATTTTATTTTGTACCTATAATTTTTACTTCGTACGATTTTTAGGTAGGTTTTTCATTGACGACGTTTGAAGCGCTCGACCAAACACCCCACAATGGGTCGATGGGTTCAGTTTATAAATATTGTAATCGTTGTACACTTACACTTTTAAAAGAAAAGGTAAATTTTATTCAGAAAGTCAAAAGATTGAAAACATTTGGATGATTCTAAATCGAACCATTCGGTTCAGTGTTAGTCACGGGTGACTATTTAATTATAATATTAACGAAGGGGCAAGAGATAGCCCACGTCGTACGTACAATTAAGATGTTGCAATTCAGAATATTTAACTTATAATAAACATAAACTTCTAAATGCCAATTAAGAATCGTATTAAACTAGTCACGAATGTCATGGCAGTATAAACACTGAGTTTAGATAATAAATGTCAAAATTATTATTGGCTGTGTACTTTTCAAGAACACAAGACTTTTGGCATATGTGAATGTATCGTAAAACGTACAGATTCAAAATAAATTTAACCTTTTTTAAAAACTTTTTGGGAAAAACGGTTTGATTGGCATTTTTAGGAGTTGGCAATGAAAGGAATAGAAGATAATACTTTTATGGATAACAACTTCTTTATTGTGCTGAGAGGCCTCTAAGCACAATAAAGAAGTTGTTATCCATAAAAGTTATTCTCTTCTATTACTTCCATTGCCAACTTCTAAAAAATGCCAATCAAACAGTATAACATGCTAGGTTGTTAACTACACAAGGTAGTCACTGTTGTAGGTCACACACTTAACACTCTAAGGGTTAAGATAGATATTATGTGACACCCGATATTACTTTGAACAGCGGCACGAAACACAAAACAGTTGTAAGTACACGTGGCTGTTACTACCTCGCTGTATCCTGTCTTTGTTCAGTAAAACTGAAACTACTATACAGTCATCAAAACACAGATCTATGATCTCTCCATCAGTGAGTCGATGGTGATGAACGTGCTTCCGCAAAACCTATTTCAATTGATATTTTTTTAACACTTAAAGTACTAAACCCATCACTTGTCATTTTCAATGTCGAAACTCCAACCTAAATAGGCTGTTGAAAACCGTTCTGGTAGTAGTTTGTGTAAAAGAGCTCCTATAGGAGCTCTTTTACACACATTATTACAGGAAAGTTTTCAACAGCCAATTTAGGTCGGAGTTTGGTCATTGAAACTGACAAGTGTTGGGTTCAGCACTTTCAGGGTTAAAATGTACAAATTAGTAAAAGGTGGTCACAAATTCTGTATTCCATTTTAACTGAAGAAGCCTCAATTCTCCTAAACTTTAAATATCCTCAATCGCCAAATAGCATGAATATATTGCTCAAATGGTGCTAAACAACAACTCACTCACTCTTATTTAAAAAAATTAATTTTTGCATTAAAAAAATTGAGAAAAAATTATCCTACTCATTACAAAATGATTTATAAGATGATGCAAATCAGTGCAGTTTCCATTTAACCCTTGAAGTGCTGACAAGGGGCAAATATAACTCAAAACTCTTACCATCTTGTGTTGTTGAAAAAAATTCCTGTAGTAATTTGTGTAAAGAGCTCCAGTTGGAGCTCTTTTACACAAGCTATTACAGGAAAGGTTTTTAACAGCCTATTTAGATTGGAATTTTGAAATTGAAATTGAAATTGACCAGTTTTTGGTTCAGCACTTTTAAGGGTTAAGGAAGGGACTGAAACACACACACAATTTTTTTTTAAACAATTAGAGAATTTAACTGGAACATTTATTATGCCCCGATGATGGATTTCCTTGTGTATATCTGTCGGCACAGCTGGGACGCCTTTCATAAAGGTCAAAACTCACGAGGTTTGTCAATATCACATCAATATCACATCCATAGCACGTCCTTGTCTTGTTAGTTGTCGTCACCTCCTGTCAGGTTAACCCCTTCAAGTCCAAAAGCAACATTTGTTTCTGGTAGTGTCCAATGTCTAACAAGATGGGCTGTTGAAAACCTATTTTAACTCTTTTAAACAAATACCACAGACTAGGTTTTCAGCAGAACAATGAAGTCACAGGTTTAGTTCATGCTACACATAATTTACCATATTTAGGGTTAAGAGGCAAGTTTGGACAATTACTTCTAGATCCAGAAAGACTATAACAGATTGTGTTTTGATATTATTGACTTAACACAACAGCTGTTGAAAAACTATCTTGTAGTAATTTGTTTCAAAGAGCTCCGACAGGAGCTCTTTGAAACAAATTATCCCAGGATAGGTTTTCAACACCCTATTAAAGTTGAATGTCAGATAATAATATATTGATAAATTTACATAAAACATTAACATAGGACATTCCACTCTAACAGTTACACAGTGAAATCCAGTGTGAGACAATGATAATGATAAATTAACATATATTAGCATTCTAGGGTTAAATAGTTACACATTGTTATTAAATGTAAGAATTTGTTACATTGTAGTTGAATGTAAGATTTTGATAAATCTATCACATCAGCATACGATGACAAAGCACAAGAATTAAATAGCTACACATTGTAGTTGCTACATGAATACAGCCCACAAAACTTACACAATGTATAAACTTAGAAGATTATATAATGTAATTTATGTAAATCCTTATGTCCCTTCCCTCAAAATGACAAAGTCATTGACTGTTCCTAAGAAGCAAGTATCCATTGACTCATTCTTTAAACACAAAAAGTTATCTAAATAAAAATTATATTTTTAAACTTGGCTTAAGAAGAAGACAAAGTTCATGTTTAAAATATTCTCATTCAGAGCAACAACACAAGTCTATTATATTTTTGCAACCACGGGTTACATGAAGACCGTTTCTCAATCTAAAACATTTCGGCCCATTAAAGTTTGTTCTTTGAATCAGGTTAGACAGAGTAAGAAACCCACTGGGAGACACGAGAGATGCTACCTAACTGTCGCCCCTTCGCTTGCCGTTAATACCGAGAGTGGACAAAGTGCTTCGGAGAGAATGGGATGTACCCACTAGGGGGTTACAAGACTCCCACTTGCTTTACAAAACTTTACACATAACCGAGACCGCCCGCTGTTCCATCTATTCGAGGCTAGGAGCCGAGAAATGTCGTATTTTTCTGAAGCAGTCATCCGAGGAAGAGATGTAACTTTGTTGAACGGGAAAAAAACGTGAAGTTCCGGACTTGGATACAGTGTGATTCAGCATTCTTTTGTAGTTTATTCGGACTTGGCGCACGAGGAGTATAACTAAGGGTCGTATAACGTGATAATACGTTGGCCCTTACACGCTGAATTGATTTTAGTAGGTTATAAAATCGTGACCACCTTGTGGTGCCGCAAACCTATCCTGTAATAATTTGTTTAACTGTTGAAGTGCTGATGACAGTTTTGGTCAATTTTAGTGTATAATGTCCAACCTATTGTTGAAAAGTTATGTCCTGTGGTAATTTGTTTAAAAGGTGGTCAAAGTTTTAAGTTTTACTATCCCCAATTTCACAAATTCGGGGTTAAAACAGCTCTTTTAGATGTCTTTTAAGGAAATAACGACAGGATAGGTGTTAAACCCACTATTTTGGAATGAATTTAGATACTAAAATGGACAAGTGTTGCACTCAGCACTTTTAGGGTTATTTTAGTGTTTGGGATCATGGGAAATTTGAGCCCTTGATCATTTAAAAGCTAAAGTTTAGGATTTTAAACTGGGACTGTCTGCTGTTAAAAACCTATCTTGTGGTATTTTGTTTAAAAGAGCTCCACAGGAGCTCTTTTAAACAAATTACCACAGGATAAGTTATCAACAGTTTCTTCTTGACAGCATTTGGACATTAAAATGGACAAATTTTTAACTGAACACTTTAAGGTTTAAACAAATTATCAAAGGATAGGTTCAACAGCCTATTTTACATTGAATTTGGACATTGAAATGGATACATTTTTCCTCTAAGCACTTTAAGTTTTAAACAAATTACTAAAGGACAGCCTACTTTGGATGGAACTGTGACACTGAAATGGACAAATTTTGCACAAAGCACTTAAGTGGTTAACGTTTCCTGTCAACAATTACAACCTACTCCTAGCAATTTCCTTCTTGGAATGAATACCTTTGGGTGTCGTATTCTGAAAAACAACCCGCAACACTTCAATTACAGGGAGGCCATTAAAAAGAGCTTTCACTTAAATGATAGATATTTTTTCCAAATTAAATCTGTAATACAATTGAAAGGAATTTCAGATGCCTTTGTGACAAAAGCGTCCTGTCAAAATATATTAGTCGTCGAAACAACTTTATTCGTGAATAATCTCTTTAAGTATATAAGAATGTGATTCATGCAAGTTTTATTTCCTGTGCAGTTTCACATAAACACTAACGCTGTTCTATTTTTATGTTTAGTTTAAATAAAAGAACCTGACAAATTAACCCCTTAGTGCTGAGCTCAACATTTGCCCATTTTAGTGTCTAAATTTCAATCAAAATAAACTGTTGAAAACTTATCCTGTGGTAATGTGTTTAAAAGAGCTCCCACAGGAGCTCTTTTAAACATATTACCACAGGATAGGTTTTCAACACCACAGGGTTGTGGCAGTTTTAAGACCTACTTGAATCAACTCAGCACTGTAGGGGTTAACACACTGGAATGATGAGCTTTGTTTAGAAATGTCAAAATCAATGTAAAGTGTGCACCAAAGAAAAACTTGTGAATTAAGAGACATAAATGTAAATTTGATTTTCATCAACCTGTACAGCTGTCAAATAAACTTATATGTTGTAAGTTATTTTACGAGGTTTCTAAGAAGCTCTATAACCACAGGATGAATTCTTAACAGCACAAGATGGTCGTAATTCAAATCCAACTGAACTGATTTCAACTTAATATTAAGTCTTTGATTTAAGACTGCTCTATCTGACTTGTGGAGATCTGCAGTCGGCTGATAACTCAAGTGGTGAGGGGGAACATCTCTAAATGTATATTTATAATCATATTTTGGGAGTTTCCATAGCAACAAGTTGGAATTGGACTGAAAAGTTTGATATGGGGTGCTTATTTCTAAAGCACAACCAAGTATTGTTACATAATATTTCCTTGCAAAACTTTTATAGGTTAATCTTGTCATTAATGGGTGGCCTTTTTCAGAATAAAAGTGTGTGTGTGAAATAGAGTTTTACATGACTTTCAGCAATATTTTAGCTATATCGCCATGTGGTATACAAGAGGCACACCGAGGGAGTAGCAGATGAGAAAAAGAGAATGACAGAAAGAAAAGCTACTGCAAAAGATCCCCATTTTAGCCGGCTTGTACGTCATGCATGGGGTACTGGGGTCCTATTCTTCCCAATGCCTGAGGACATTCCCCGAAAACCCCATATAATCCCTCATAAATCAAATCTAGATCTAGTCTTGGTTTTGCACAATCTGTCACATACAAGAACATTCCACCACTTTGCCCATGCCAATTAGGGTCTCACTGAAATAATGCCACCAGTTTGGCCAGGCAGACTGACCCAGATAAATCCATCTCCCACACAACAAGGGTTAAGTAAAAATATATAAAGAGTAAGTTTGTACATCAGGGCTTGACTGAGATATTTAAACTAACATGCACCACATGCACCACATGCAACCTATCATAAAGACAAAAACAGGTTGCACTTACATCTCTGACTTAAATATAAAAAGTTAAATATAATATATAATGTTCCAAAATTATTTATTCTTGATTTAGAAACAGACCATTATTCTTTGTCTGATACGGGTGTTTAATTATTATACTGACGAAAAATTGCTATGTTACTTATAATTCACAGTTTGAGAAAGTTTTGAAAGAAGACAATAATTGATGTCAATATTTTTGTATAAATATAAACAGTTTATAACCTGGAGAATTTTAATATGCACTAGGTGCATGTTGGCATGAAAACTAGGTTGCACTTTGTATTTTGAAGTTTCACCAGTGCATGTTTTAAATAGCTAAATTGAGCCCCGTACGTAATTAATTTAATCTGAACAGGCAACAATAATATTTCTTATTACTCATTTCATTTTTTTAAAACAAAGTTAAATACAGGTGATGTATTTTCACCCATATTTATTATTTTCTGCTAAAAACATGATTTGCAGAAGTCTAAGTTGTAAAAAATGTTCCTTTCAGCAGCTCTATTAAACATATAACCACAGGGTACGTATTCAACAGCATGAGATGAACCCAGTTCTTTTAAATTCAATTCAGTAATAGCCCAGACACCTTAACCCATGGCGCTCTGAACTGATTTTAGCCTGGCTTTAAACTGTGATTACCTTGTACTGTTGAAAACCTATCCATTGTAATTTGTTTAAAAGAGCTCCTTTATAGACATTTTCAACTATTCAAGAAGACGTTTGAACACTTAAAACAGACAAATGTTGTGCTTAGCACTTAAAGACTAAAGACATTCTAAGCCTAATTCAGCATTCAATGTAGGCTGAAAATAGACCTTAAAAATCCTATTCTGTGGTAACTGTTAACTTTTTAATATCTGGGTCAGGCTACTTGGTCAGACAGGCGATGTTGAGCGAGATACTAAATGGGATAGGTGAAACCCTTAAATATTTCGAGCATGCCACTCAGGATAACTTCTCCAAAACTATGCCGCACAGTAAGGGTTAAACATTTTTATTCTACCAAAGAGCTCTTAAACTATGGTTTTGTGATAAACACAAATTACTTTCGTTCAGTTTTAATAGTTTTCTGGAATTTCATAATAAGCTCTTGTTAGCTTTTATTTTAGTAGCCGATTACAGTTTTTTAAAATCAAAAATAACACAGAATATGGTTTTAACAGCTGAGGTGATTCTTTATACGTTCGTATGAAGTCAATTCAGCACTGTCAGAGTCACATAAACTTTAGCACAATTTTCATTAATTTTGTTCAGATCGAGAGACCCATCATGCACCTGTGCTGTGCAATGCAAATAATAGAAAAATTACTGATTGTGACAGACAACTGAATAGGGTTATTCATGATCTGAAAGGTTAGAAAAGAAACAGAAAAACATAGATTTATAATGACGAGAAACAGTTTTAACCCCTAAAGTGCTAAAATGAGGTGAGTAAGAAATAGAACTGATTACCTTGTGCTGTTGAAAACCTATCCTGTGGTAATTTGTTTAAAAGAACTCCCGCAGGAGTTCTTTTAAACAAATTACCACAGAATAGATTTTTTTCATCATCTTAGCACTTTAAGGGTTAATATGTTAAAGAGCCATGTAACAGACAAACCAAATATTGAGAAAGAAAAAAGAAAAAAGAAAAATCTAAGTATAGCGATGCCTACTAAGCTCAAAGGGAGATAACTTGCCAAAGGGATAGAATTCACATGCATATGTTAAAACTGCTTTAAATAAATACCGGTCATATTCATTTTAACCTTCTAGATTAGATTTATTTCTCTGACCCCTCATAGAGGTTGTCAAATTTTTTTTCGTAGACCCGCACACTCTACTTTATCTACTACAAATCACTTCTCATCTCACCCGGAATATGGAATGAGAATGACATAAAAACTTGAAATCCGCGAAAAATTAGTTGTGGGTCCCCAAAATTTTCTCATTTAATACAGACAGATTACAAAATGAATTACTAATGTTCACAAAACAGCGAAAATTTGCAGATCCACTCATAATTCTCACCACTGCATACTATAAATATATCTTATAATCCCCAAAACGAGGCATACATGTATTTTGTCTCTTGACCCCTCCCTTATAAAGGATGTGTCACATATGTTCCCCAATCACACACCAGCCCACCCCACCCTGTAATAAATGGCCAGTCCCTAAAGATGCAATCACCAATGACAGCACAAGCAGAGTACAGAGAAATAAGTAAGACAAAAGCAATCCACAGCGAGTCTACAAAGAATGAAACAAAGAGATTGGGTTATTCAGCAAAGAATGAAACAAATTTAGATATATTCAACCTTTGGTGAAATACCTTGTTGTGAAGCAGACGTTAAACCCAAATATACTACTACTACTACTACTAGATATATTCAGCAGAGATATTCAGAAGACTAGTAAACCACAACAACACGCATTTTACCTAACATAGACGATATTTATCCAGCTGTACCTAGACACGTATCTGGAACCAAGATCAACAATATTGTCTAGAAATACATTGAGTTAAGGCTTCATTAATCATGACAAATATCACAGTCTACAATCACATATTATCAACCCTTACAGTGCTAAACACATTTATCTGTGTTAGTGTTCAAATTACCACCTAATTATGAATAGGCTGTTTAAAACCTATCCTGTGGAAATTTGTTTAAAAGAGCTCCTTTCAGGAGCTCTTTTAAACAAATTCCCACAGGATAGGTTTGTTATCATGCCAGTTTTAAGTCATAAAGATGTTAATACAGCGTTCTAAAGGTTACATGTCTGGTTGTATGCTGAACAGTATGACCATATAAAGACAATACCGAAAGCGATAACTTGTGCGTAGGTTTGGCGTTGTTCATAAATACCTCGTCAATGTCGTCGTGTTTGCAGCATCTGATAAACAGCAGCGTCAAGAATGCGAAAACAAGGACAGGCTAAGGTATGAAGGCGTCTTAACCTTTAAGTTAATGTTTTATTGTCATATACATTGTTAAAGAAGTATTGAGAAATGTCGGGGACATGATTTACTAATTGTTGGAAAGGTTAAAATAACGGATCCATACTTTTGAGGTTTGGTTAAAGTGGAAGGACACGATTGTGTTGGCGTCTTCGAATTCTATTAGTCTTTCGTAAGTATAAATTATGTTTTTGTTTCATGTGTTAGTTCATAGCATTCGAAAAAAGATTAAGTTGTTTTAACCGTGCTATTTCTTTTCTAAAGTCAATAGATACGTACACAAAAACGGCGGATGGCAATTTCAATTTGCGTTGTCATGAAACATTTGTATCAGAAAGGTTTACATATCGGAAGTACACCAAAAAATCGAAACTTATGTATGTTTCATCCCTCGCATTATCGACAATGTAACACCAAGATGTTTGACGTTTATTATCAGCTGGGTTAACCCTATGTATGCCACTGATTAATATAGATTCCAGTTTGTATATGTTCATTGATTTCGTCAACGTCATTGTCTTACCTCTAACCTTAGACTTCTGACCAACATATTCTTGGTTGATGTGGATGAGCTTGTTCGAATAGGGATGTAAGGAACAAATAACCACAGGATAAGTTTTCAACGGCAACGGTCAGTTCAGGTCCCACTGAAATCGATTCAGCACTGAAAGGGTTAACTTTAAAGCTGTTAACGTTAAATTCATTCTCAGAAATTCATTCTCTTTGAAAGCTACGCTCAATATGTGTTCGTTTCATTGAAAATAGGCTGTTGAAAACCACTCATGTGATACTTTGTTTAAAAAGGCTCCTTTCGGAGCCCTTTTAAACAAAATATCACAGGACAGGTTTTCAACAGTATGAGGTAGTCACAGCTTTAAGTCTGAAAATCAATTCGGCCCTCTAAGGGTTAAACAAACTGACACAGGATAGTTTTAACACCCAGAATGATCAGAGGTTTAAATTGAATTTAGATCTCTAAGGGTAAACAACTCTATACAATTGTGTTTAATATTTTTCAAATTCCGGTGATGATTGTACTCGGTACTCAACATGAGTCGATATGTTTCTCAACACTTTCCGGTGATGTATATACTTCCCAACTTCCCATGATGACTACGCATACCTGACACATTAACGTCGCGACTGATTACGCGGATATTGTCGGATATTCCCAGTTAGTGAAGCGTATTCTCTCCCGGACATTTCCCTTGGGACAGTGTCCAGACTTCAGTCCGGTTAATCCGCCCACACTGTCCCTTGTAGTTAGTTCCTCGCTGAAGGCTCAAACATTTAATCCGTAAGGTGTCTCTCCTTATTCATTGACTATAACTGTCATGACAGCTGTTTTTTGTCCGGGTGCTACTGGTAGAGCAGAACATGTTTACCTTTCGCGAACACCAGATGTCGCCAGTGCATGTCAGTGATTCATACATGTAGCATTCATATTGACATACTCAGTGGAATCTGTCTTGATTGGCAATGCATTTATATCATTCGATCGCGTTGACGTTAAATATATAGTACGAATTAAAATTTAACTATTTGTTAAAAAATCTCCTGTGTTAATCAGTTTAAAAGAGCTCTTTCGGGAGCTCTTTTAAACAAAGTATCACATGAGATGTTTTAAATCGCCTGTTTGAGTTTGAAATGACATCGAAAAAGACAAATGTTACTGGGATAATTCCATTGTCAATGGTTTCCTCAGTGCATATTTTGTTGTCATGAGAAGTTATGATCAGAACCGTCATCGCAGTGGTCAAAATTTGTTGCAATTTATATTTTTGCGATTTTTTCCACATTATTGTATAACAGCCGAGATTGTTCATCGCTGTAAATTCTATCCAGTTGTTTTGAGGATTAAGAAAAAAATAAAGAAGAAAGATAGCGTTTTGAAGACTGGTCATGACGAATAATAAGGAATATTTTCTAGATAAAGTAAGCACACACTCAAAACGTGTTCCTCACTTTGAACAACATTTAAACAATTTTTTAAAGGTATATAAGTCTTGTCTTTGGTAAAATATGGCAACTTCTTAACTTTCTACACGTGTGCCCAAGAAATATGACCTCCACCTTTTATGTTTGATTTATTCCTGGATTTGTCCGTAAACTGAATTCCTATTCCCGACATATTCCGCATAGTATTACTCGCCACCCACGTCCCTGCGCCGTAATCGACGCCACCTTGAAATGTCAGCCTGTGTTGTAACATTGTTCATCACACCTTCACAAATATTAGCAATCGCATCGTGCACGTGTTCAGTCAACATTGACCGGGTTAGTCAGGTGAGTGGGTGGTACATTAGCCTTTGAGATCAGGGTCACACTTCTGCCCGTTGGACAATTCTTCAGAGTCTGGTTCAAGTAAGAGATGCCAATGTGGTTCTAAACAGTGCACCGTTCTCAGCCACTTTGGTATTTCTGAACTTAATCTGTTGGTCCAGTTGCGAATTCGCTGTTGAGACCGAACACTGAGCCAATAGGTTTGGTTCACAAATAGCCAAATATTTGTAAAGCTATGTTTAAGAAAATATCAGTTTTTAATTACCCGTCTTATAATTTACTCCTTCATGCTTAAATAGAATCTGGGAGATTAAAACATTGTCAACCTTGTGCTCTTGAAAACTTGTCCTGTGGTAATTTGTTTAAAAGAGCTCCTGAAGGAGCTCT
>JAULCD010099227.1:0-11572 GCA_032361085.1 Calliostoma canaliculatum
ATCGAACCGTCGACCTACCGCACACTCCGATTTCAGAGCAGACGCTCTAACCACTACACCACGGAGGCCGGTCTAACACAGAGAATAATGCCTCCGATCGGGACTTGAACACTAGACCTCTACCCCGACCACTGCACTGTCCCGCAAACACTAGACCTCTACCCCGACCACTCACTGTCCCGCCCTCACGATACCGCTAGGATCACGATTGTATGAATTTACTTTTATAATCGTTTTGTGCAAACGGTGCAAGGTTCCTATAAACTAACTGAGGTTTATTAATTGCAATATATGACAGTTTTTTTTGTTTTTTTATAGTTTTTTTTTATATATATATAACATTTAAATGGTTCTAACGGAATTATTTTCATTGTGTCTCCTTCATTCTTTTGTTTTAATTTAGTTAGGTTTTCTTGAGGGGGGGTTGGGTTTAAAAGATAAACGCTAAGTTCGGCTCTTAAACGTGTTTGTTGTCTTGCCGAATAAGCATATTTTATGTGAGGTTGAGAGAATTCAGACTTGCACGATTTACAATCTGACAACACCAGACATTTTGTTGTTTTGCGATTAGGGGTGTAACAATATTGGGAGTCGCGATACGATACGTATTTCGATACATTTAATCCTTAAATTACTAAGCCAGATAGCACGGGACCGGTGGCCCACCGGTGGACCACTATTAGCGTAGGTGGTGGCCCACCGGTGGCCCACCACTGGGGTGTCCTGCTGATAGCAGCTCGCCCACTACCAGTGGCCCACCAGTGGCCTGCAGATAGCAGGTGGCCCACCGGCGGGGAATAGCAGGTGGCCCGCCGGCGGCGAATAGCAGGTGGCCCAACGGCAGGGAATAGCAGGTGGCCCGCCACCGGAGAGTGGCGGTTATGGCCACCAGTTAATAATTTTATTAAAAATATATTTATTTCTATGGATGATTCATCAGTAGACCAGATTTTCAGTCCTTTTTAAACTTGGTTTACATATTTTGTGATTTAATAGACCAAAAAACGGGCTTTTGTTTGGAAAATGGAATAGAATAAAATTACAATTCCAGCAGAAGATTTTTTTTTGTAAACAACAAAAGTATTGTGAATTTATGTTGCGAGACCATCGAATATGTAAACCAAGCAAAACAAGTAACACAGTAAACAATAGAAAACAAGAAGTAAAATGCTTTTCAACTCATTTTTATTTTCACAGATTTTTAACATGAACATACAGGGCTGTATAAAAGCAAACAAAGTAAACAACTTTGGTAAATTAAATAATTATAATGTAAACATAGGAATTCCAAGTTACCGATAGTTTTGTATGGATTATTCAACTATTTGTCAAGCTTGAGAATGGTTTTTGTACAGCAGTTCATATGCAGGATATAAGAATTAAAAATAGCCAAGTGAATTTAAGTAAATTAAGTAAATTTAATTCCACCAAAATAGAGCGACAGAAAATTCTTTTATATCTGCATATGTAATGCTTCACAACCAACTTTACCCAAGCTTGAAAACGGCCAAATATGCCAGGGCAACAGCATCAGATGCATGAAGCCACACACCAACAATGTTACAATATAGAGACCAAAAAGTGTGTGGTTCCGATTACATGCATTGAAAATTTAGGGTAGGTCGGTCAGGAATTTTAGTTTATATTGAAATAATTGTGTGTTGTTGGCAAGGTCGTGTAATCGGAACCATAACAATTGTTTTTTTAAATTTTGGTCTAATAGTTTTAAATGCTCCTATGCGTCGTACACACACGACACATTCTATTAAACTGTCACGTCCATCCTATTGTCATCCTGGGTAACGCCAGGGCATCTACGCTCGCTACCGACTAACGCTACATACCCCTTGGTTTGATCGAAGAGTTTCTGCCGATTTGAAAGTTGCGTCATCGTTGCTATTATCCAATTAAACGCTTAGCATAGCAAACCGTGTGCAACCAATGCGAATCGTTCTTTCAAATTTGAAATTTACATCACGCACAAAGCTATTGTTGTTGGCAAGAGTTACGTCCCTTGAACTTAGGAAAGACGTGTCATTGCATTGGACAGCTATTTTTACCGACACGTAATTCAAATCGGCAGAAACCTTTGATCAAACCCAGGGGATTATAGCGTTAGTCGGTAGCGAGTGTAGATGCCCGGCCGTTACCCAGAATGTCCTATTGTGAGAATGGCACATAACTTTATGAATGATCCAACTTCGCTGCAGGGCAGCGAAGCTTTCCGTGTTGACTAGTCAACCGTTTTCAAGCTTGGCTGAGTTTAGTGTACAGCAGCAGTACGTATGCAGGATGCAAGAGGATTTGCAAATGTAGCCTAAGGGTAGCAAATGTTATTTAAAGTCGAGCGTTAGTGAAAGACAGAAAATCCTCTTAATGTATCTGCATATGTACTGCTTCATAATCCAACCTCACCAAAGCCTGAAAACGGCCGAAGAATCCATACCGAACTTGTCGCTGTCTTGCAGTGAACAAGGTGGTCATCGACAACGTTGTGGGACATTCACAATATAATGGTTAATTGTTTGAGACATGCTGCCACACACGATTTGCCACACACTAACGAGTGTTACATTATAATGATAAATAGTTTTGAATACTCTTATGCATCGTACACACACGACACATTCTATAAAACCCAGTACAGTCAAGTTTATCCTATTATGAGAATGACACATAACTTTATGAATGATCAACTTAACTGCAGGGCAGCGCAGTTTCACGGTTTCGGTGTGAACTAGTCAACCGTTTTCAAGCTTGGCCGAGTTTGGCGTATGTATGCAGGATGCAAGAGGATTTGCAAATATTACTTTAGTGTTAGCAAATGTTATTTACACCAAGTCGAGCGTTCGTAAAAAACATAAAATAATCTTTATGTATCGTACCGCTTCGTAATCCAACCTCACCAAAGCTCAAAAACGGCCAAAGAATCCATACCAAACTTGTCGCTGCCTTGCAGTGAACAAGGTAGACATGCTGCCACACACTAACAGTGTTACATCGATAATTGCCGGGACTTCAGTCAGTCAAAAAACTTATAATAACAAGACATTTTTTGTTATACATAAATGGTTCATGATATTAATGTAGGCATGTATAATTTATTCAAACTACACAGAGTCAGAAGTAAAATAAACAACGTTTGGTTTTTGTGGGAAAACTTATTAATATGAAATAAGAACCTGTTGAAGATTTGACGGGACATTTTAGAGAACATGTCTAAAGATAATCATTTCTTTACACATTTTCTTGAAATTATGTCCAACATAAAGGCATCGGGAACACAGTTCAAACAGTTAATAGATCACTACAATTCACTCTTCCACGGTCCTGTGAAAGTTTGTGACGCCTTGTCAATGGAAAATAGTCCCGCATAAAACACTTGTAGTTATACAATACTGGCAGGAATCTTGAGAAAGAAAAAAGGCACCTCCTGCCGGACACACAATAATTTGCGAATATGTGAATCATCCTGGTTTGTGGAAGACAAAAGGCTGCGGGCTGCGATCTGATGGAGATGTGCGTTTGAAAGGCCCTGTGTTTTTGTTTTTTTCCAGTGACATTTACAGGTAGTTTTGTTCAGCCAACATTCGCATTTTCTAAAACAGAAATAACAAGCGTTAACAGTTGACAAATTATACTACTAATTTTGCTATAAGATCGAGTGAAAATGGTCAGATTTCGTTTAAAATGGTCACATTTTCTTTCTTGCTGTTATATATTTTTGAATTTATACTTCAACTTTTAAAGTTTAATTAAAAAAAATATGTTAAATTATGAACATTAACAGAAAATTAATAACTTCAACAATGTTTTGACCTGAAACTGTACTGAAAGGAGAGGTACATATGTATTTTGAAATTATGAAACATTGGCACTTATGTTTACCTTGGGATTCTTCTTATAAAATAATATACTTGCTCGAGTTCAGTGAACGGGTGGGGGTGACCTTGACGGCCACTTCTAACTCAGTTGTATTTAGAAGACTGATTGAAGTTATTAACTTCAACCAAAAGAGAGCCAGAGCGGAGTTTTTAACTGTACCTCCTTCGAGCACCAAAAAACTTGGCCAGTTGATGTCGTTGATAGTTGAATTTGTTCTTCATCCGCAGATAAGGAATCCTCTTGCTCACGAAGTCATTTTGTACCATATTTACCCATAGTGGCAAGGAATGTGATTCATCAGTGCTGTTCCCCACCCGCCACCGAGTGCCCACAAGGGCGATGCCAAATGCCTGTGGACCTCCGACAGACTGGCACCAAGGACACAGCACTGATAAACTTTTAAATCTCTGGATTGGAAGCCACCGCCTTCATGGTGTTAAAAAGAAGAGAATCGTTAATCAATTTTTGCCTAGACATTTCGAAATTAGGAAACTAGAGAGATAGCCAAATAAGGGTTAACACCAAGGGCTTTACATGACCAGCCGGTTGATTAGCTCGGGCCAAACCTGACCACCTGTCAAGTTGAAGTCAGGGTCATAGTGGTGTGTTGAGTGATGCAGCACTGCTAGCAATACCCTCAACCACCAGACTGCCTTCCTCCCCTTTACAGGACGCAGCCGATTGCAAACAGGCTGCCTTATTTTAGTTGCCTTGTACACGACAAGAATTAGGATACTGAGGACCTATTCTAACCCCCCACAAACCCATTTTAGTTATGACAGCGTACACAGCAATTCATTACATCAAAATGATAGTGATGACTTCAAATAGGTATAGAACAAATTCTAAAACACATATAAAGCTGAAACTCGAACACATTTTAGAGGCCCTTATTTTCACAAGTTCTGCTAAATTACATCGAACGAGTGGCATGTATTTTATAAAAAACCTTATGAAAAAAATTTCTACTGCATAAAAAGTTGTATGTACATTTTAGGATTAAGTAGATCTAAAACTGTACTATTGGTAATATTTTAGGCTGATTACAACACTAGTTGTGACCAATTTATTGGGCGCACACGTGTGTCAAACTTACCACTTTGTGATGACATCGTACAGACTTCCGGTGATGACACTCCCCAAGCGGACAGCGATGAGACAGTGTGAACATATTCACGTGCAAATAAACACCTATGCTTTTTCATGACAATTTTCTTATTTATTAGGTTGTTCTTCGATGGTTTATCATTACCTCGAAAGATGGCACGAGAAGTGCAAAGATTGCAAACTATTAGTCTCATGCTGCAGGAATGTATTCCAAGGCAATCGGAAGGCAAACAAGCTACGTTTATAAAGTAAGCAGCAGACTAGTCAGAAAACATGCCCAGACTCATCAAGTTAAGACCATCCACGTTCGGGACGTCTTCCTGTGACATCACATCGTGAAGACAGACACTTTTCCGGCTGGTGAGACGATTGCCATTTGCATCCGGCACAGCCCTAATGCATCAATGTCTGCCAAATCGTCGATTGAGTTTAAAAAACTGTAACTATTATCTTAAAAACTGCTTGACTCGATAAACGGAGTGTCATAACGCGTCCACTGTTGACAATTAGCCATGAAAGACGGCTTAATGGGGCGTCAGGCGAGGAGTCCTGTTACTCCATTGTGCTTCCCTCTACTTTATATTAGGATCTGGAAGCGCCCGATAATAGGTTATGACGAATTGACTTCCTTCCTGTTGTCACACGAGGGCGTCCTGACCTTGGTTTATCACATACTGTCTATGATTGTTGGAATTGCTAGAGTAATTTACAAATGACGAATAGATTAACGTTAACCTTCGAACAACTTCTCACAATAAAACAATTTCATTCAGTCACCCAATAGCTATGGATCGTTCTTTAATCGTGAGGTGTTGACATTGTGGCATGTTGAAAATAGTAATGCAGTTTTACAACGACCTGCCTTTATCAACCTAAATTTCCCACAAATATTTCTTGTGGCTTCATGAGAATAAGTGAACAAATGCGCGACCTCCATTTTTGAGGCAGCTGTGAGGAAGATATTATACCCCAATTTTTCATGAAGATGAGTGCTGGTCAAAATAAACCATGGCTAGTCCAGTATGATTCAAATTTTTTGTTCTGGTCATAAAGTCACTTGAGTAAGGATAGTCTTCAATATCAGTACATTAGCCGCTGATCAAGAGGTAATTTACCAAATGTAAAAGAAATAAAATAAACAGTGCTACAAAATATTAGTGTTTCCCTAATTGTTTTGACGAGTTAAGTATCTTATTATTTCTTTTCATTTACCCTATTAAAGCAAAGTGTCAATAACTAGTACTACGCGATATCATTGACCTACAGAAACTTTGAACATACCTAGTTTGCTCTATACAAACCTTATAAACCAATAGTACATGACAGCAGTGCATTTGATTCTGAAGTTTTAACACTTTGAACTATGAACATTTGTTGTCTCTCAACTACACATCGTTACAAGATAAATTGTTTATCACCAGATGAGTTGAGAGGGTTCCATGAGAATTCCATGTCTGTTGGCCGCGGTCAACCGGATGATGGCACTGTAGAGAGAGACATCCTGGCGTTGCTGAGACAGTACAGGTCAAGGTCGCGCACCCCGGAAGTACACCAACGTGCAGGTGGGTGGTGACAGAGTACGAACAATAAAAACCAACAGAACAGCGTTTAGCTTAACATCTTTGATGGGCATTTTCTAGAAGCTGGTGTGATGTACACTCGGGGTATTCTGTGGATATCAACTTCTTTATTGCAATTTGTGTGACGTTTCGGTGTAGATACTAACGCTGTTATCAAGCAAGTGTAGAGATAAACAAACCATTTGTTGGTAATGTTGACTGTTCGTTTACAGAAAGTGTCATCTGTGTGTCATCACTCCAACTCATACTTATTCGTAGATTACAATGCCTTTTAGCATAAAATATCCTTGTTTATTATATACGAGTGGATTAAAAATATATCTTTATTGTGAACATATACACATCAACAAAAGTTAATAGCCACAAATTAATACAGGAACTTTTGTCAGTTATGTTAAACACTTAAACATAAAAAAAATTGGATTTGTGATCTGGCTCGTTTGCCATAGATTCGTCCACACAAATTTGTGCCCAACACATGAGTAAAATGTGCTACACTTGCAGTTTATTTAGCCACACCTATAAAACCTGAAGTACAAGTTTTAAGCTAACACGTTTTAGTGCTTACTGTTGAGGCTCGTCGGAAATTTATCAGCTCGAAAACCAACTATGGTGAGAATGCAACTCTCAGATGTAGACACATGGCAAATTATAGGCATGAAACACACAGGAATGACATGCAAAGGCGTTGTAAACAATCACAAATTGATATAATTCCAGTCAATGCGTTAACAAGAAGAACTCCTTAAAGTGCAAGTAGAAAATTGTCCTGAATTCCATCAGCCACTAATAACACAATAGTCACATCAACAATTTTGTGAGTATCTTGTATGGCCGCCACGGGCATCGATGCAAGCCCGAACACGACGTCGTTTCGAGAATATCAGACGTAGGGTAAATAAAAAATATCAACTCCAGAAAATAATCAAAATCATTATGACACGGTCTGGTATTTTTGGCCATTCTTCTGTAAAGACTTAGGCAAGCTTTTGGCGGTTTCCTGGAATAGCAGCTCTTGATCGCACTTGGCGACCTAAATGGTCCCATAAACGTTCGACAGGTAATAAGTCAGTTACCTGGCAGGCCATAGCAACACATTAACGTTGTTCCTGTGCCAAAATTCCCTACAATACGGGCTATATGGCGACGAGCGTTATCCTGCTAAAAACAATGTTCTGTTGTTTTGTTGCTGCAGGAATGATAGGAGAACTGGGCGTTCCCATCCTCCACAGCAAGAGCAGTCTTCTCTTGTCCGCTAATTCCGCCCAAAACCATGACGTTGCCACCGCCAAAGGGTTCAACAGTCTGAGTACAACAACGTCGCTAACGTTCACCACGACGTCGATACGTTCTGAACGTTCCCACTGGAGACGTTGATGTCGACATTGACAATTCAGGTGCACGCCACAGTTGGGTCTGTGGGCGCGGATACCACGCTGTCTGAGACGCCTGGCCACTGCCAAGCCAATTCCTCGCTGATTCGGCCACTGTTAGTAAACGGTTCTTCAAATGAAGAATCCGTAAATAGCGGTCCTGGTTGGGGGTCGTTACGCGGGGTGTTCCACTCCTTGGCAAGTCCACTGTCATCTCCGTCTGCCTGTAGTGTCAAGCGTCGTAGATACACCCATCTGGACCATTTTGACGTCTCTCTCCCTCTCTCTCTCTCTCTCTCTCTCTCTCTCTCTCTCTCTCTCTCTCTCTCTCTCTCTCTCTCTCTCTCTCTCTCTCTCTGAGAGATCAGGGGAGCGAACCAGTCAGTTGATGACTTTCGATGACTCTACCATTATTAAACAGGTTCTCTGTCTTGCTGTAATCTCACCAATACCAAAACTGCCTGAACCCATCACACAAAGATTTACATAATGTTCAACTCCAGGTCGGTACACTCGAATCCACCCATCGCTGTGGCTGAGGTGAAATTGAGACTAGTCAGTAAAAAGAACTTTTCCCCACTGCATGACCATCCAGTCTACACTCTGATGGGGTATTTTCCCAATTTCCCCATTCTCCCGCGCTTTTCGAGCCTTGCTTTGAGAGCGGCACTGGTGATATTTGGGCTGTCTAGTAAACACGATAAGCCGCTGACCGAAATGTTGTGTTGTTCAACAAGTTAAAGAAGTCAGGAAATAACACACACACAGATAGAACATTTCTAAAACATTTGTGTTGTTTATTTAATTAAAAAAAATAATACATAATAATAAGCTTCATTTCATGTATTTTCATTAAATAGGAAATAATTATAATGATTAATCTTGTGTAAAACATATAATATAATATTTTCATAAAATTAAACACTTTTAGCATAAATAACTATACTGTATTCATACAACATACAACTAATTGTTTCTAGGCAACACGCCACCTTTTAAGTAAAACGTTCATTTGCAAAATCACTGGTTAATATTTAGCATTTTTAAAAAATCACTATTAGATATGTATTTATTTTTTAATCATTAATTTCACTTTCAAGATTTTCTGAATCACTGTCAGTAGCTTCTGGGTTTATGCTCGTTGTATCTGACATATCAGTTTTTAAAGTATACTAGTACTCAAAAGAAAGTATACACTCATGAAAATGCAAAAAAGTCTTACAAAATTGAAAATTAATATATATTGCAAACTTGGCTATGTGTCCCACGTATAGACCCATCCTTCTCGGAAACAAACTGCGAATAAAAATTACGAATCGCCCAAACGTTGCATGAAATTGAAAATTGACAAATCCTCATGGAACACGAAATGCACGTGCGTATGTACGGTATAAAACAGCTTGCGCGAAACGTTAGAGATACAGTAGTAAGAAAAACACCAAAAGTATGCCACGTTTGAGTCCCATTGAAAGAGAGAGAGCTGTCGGAATGGCCCAACAAGGCGCTACCACCACCGTCATTGCCAGAACCTTTCGCTGCACCAGAGCAACTGTCGTCAGACTGATGCAACGACTGAGACAGACGGGCAGAACATCGGACAGGCCTAGGAGCGGTCGACCACGTGTCACGACACCTGCTGAAGATCGGCACATCCGGACTATCCACCTGAGAAATCGATTTGTAACGGCGACGTCAACGGCCGCAACAGCATTAGGACACCCGATCAGTCGACACACCATGTACCGTAGACTACGTTAACATGGCATTCGAGCACGTCGACCCTACCGTGGAGTCTATCTGACGCTTCAAAACCAACGTCGTGGACTGATCTGGGCCAGACGGGTTTGACGTTGGCAAAGGCGTGATTGGGTATGGGTGATGTTCACCGACGAAAGTCGGTTTTGCCTATACATAAATGACGGCCGGAATCAGGTGTAAATGGCGAGTAAGTGAACGTTTGGCGCCGAATTGCATTCACCATGTCAGAGCCTTTGGAGCTGGTAACGTGATGGTGTGGGAAGGGATCAACGGCGATCTGAACACGAGGCTGGTCATTATTCATGGCAACCTGAATGATCGCAGATACAGGGATGAAATCTTACAACCAGTTGCCGTGCCATTTATCCAGCAACAGCAAATAGGCATCGTCCACCAACACGACAACGCAAGGCCTCACACCGCCAGATTGACAACTAACTTTCTCCAGAATGCTAACGTCGTTGTTTTGCAAAGGGCCATCATGTTCTCCCGACATGAACCCAATTAAGCACCTTTGGGATCACCTGGATTGACAAGTACGAAGACTGCCAGTGGCTCCTGTCACCGTTCAACAACTGGAACAGTGTCTCCAACAGGAATGGCAACGGATCACCCCTAACGTCATTCGTGTAATTGCCTGCACCAACGCCACTGGAGGATACACTCGCTATAGAGTTTGATATGGTTGACATTTGCAGGAAGAAACAGACTTTATTTGACTTTTGTAAGTGCGAAATTACAATTTCACACCACTTGCCCTTGATTGGCCATCAATTCGTACATTCGATATTAGATGAACTGTATTTGTTTACATTTGGTGTAAAGTTGAATGCTTTATTGGAATTATAAAGGTTTTCTAATTTGATTTGGTTGTTTTCATTTGACGCCTTATTAAACAGCTGTATACGTTCTTTTGAGCACTAGTTTAGCATGATCAAATTAAACAGCGTCAGTTCGTATTTCATACCGTGTATGTATCAATACCATGTATGTGTCAATACCATGTATGTATCATTACCATGTATGTAGCAATACCATGTATGTACAAATACCATGTATGTAGCAATACCATGTATGTAGCAATACCATGTATGTACAAATACCATGTATGTATCAATACAATGTATGTGTCAATACATGTATGTATCAGTACCATGTATGTACAGTACCATGTATGTATCAGTACCATGTATGTGTCAGTACCATGTATGTGTCAGTATCATGTATGTGTCAGTACCATGTATGTACCAAGACCATGTATGTACCAAGACCATGTATACATTGCCTTCATGTTTTAATGTGATAGACCTTTATGGATGATCTTCTTTTTGGCAAGTTAGCAAAGTTTCGGTATAGATTCTTATACCGTTTTTAAGCTTTTAAGTAGTTTATTGCTACAGGCAATAGTTTATTTCATTTTTACTCAAACACTATATTCCCCTGATTCATCTTCAAACGCATGTAAACAATTATCTCCAATAGAGAAGTCTTTGAAGTGGCAAAATTGGAACCTATGTTGTTTTGTTGAGATCAATAGATTTTTAAGAAGAGAAAAAGTAAATTCCGAGGTGCCTTTTCACAGTCATTGTAAATTTACGACGTCGTAACCTACTTCACATGACTGATAAGTTGGCTTACAAATAAACGAAATCTTCGGAAACACAATATTTGGTGCACATTTTAACACGGTTTGTAGCAATTGGGAATCAACCCGTTAACCAAGTAACATGCTGTACGACTTTGTGAACTGCAACCCTGGTCACAAATCACAAAGATGTCATAACGTTACGATGTCGTAAACCATGCCACTTGGTTTATGGATTTGGTTTACAAATGCCAAAAATCGTTGTAAACTGTCCACTTTCCAAA
>JAULCD010099338.1:0-11564 GCA_032361085.1 Calliostoma canaliculatum
CGGGGGGGGGTCAAGTGTTTAAGATTGTACGGATCATATTATGGGTGATAGATGTATGGTTGTATATTAATTTTTGTAGGGTATTCCAATATATAAAATAATTATATACATACATGCAAGACTTGCCTATTCTTTACTCATTGTATGAGTGTTTATATAACTGTGTTATAAATCTTATCATTTTACTATGTCATTTTTATACATTTTATACTGAACGTGTAATTTATTGTGAACAGAAATAAGGTGTCTTTTAGGTCCTATGGGGCCAGGTGTTAATCATTTTTTATGGAACAATTTTGTATCATATGCATGTACACATGACACTAAAATAAGCTTCTTTTTTATTATTTATTATTATTATTAAACTCGTGTCAATAATGGGTATAAAGGATCGATCACTGTTATCTTGTGTACAACGAACACTTTTCCACTTCCGGAATGATAATTCCTTTCATGGTCTCCTGAGCACAAAGATTTTAGCTGTAGCTAGTATAGCAACATGATCAGACTGGACTGAGTGATTCGTTACTTCTATTTCCAGTTTATCATTCCGAGTGTGCTGTCCCGCCCACCTACTCAGCGTAAAGTGGCTAAAACTTTTAATGTTACCAAGTCTGTGATTTACAGACTGTGGAACAGATACCAACAAATAAAAAATGATGGGATCGACCCTATTTTGATTGTCCCAGGTCAGCAACAAGAGTCCCGATTCAAATTTAAGCAGCCAATCAGATTGCTGGAAAACTCTCATCCAGCTACTGGTGTATCAGTTACAGGTGCGATGAATAGGAATGGCATTCATGCAGCTCATCTGCTTGCACGATAGTCCCAGTTTGAGCCACCCTTGCTATTATGCATGGCCACACGACGACAATGGTAAAGGATAAGTAGACACTGATACAATTGTGCAGTCACATGCTAAATTTTCATATGACTCCGATTCCCTTTTGATGGTACGTCAACACCAATGTGAGACTACAAGACTGATTTGGGGTGGATAATTTATGGTATGAGGTTGTATCACTATGAGTGACCACGCCCCCACCTCCCACCCCTTATATTGTGCAGAAAAGGGTCACTTGACAGTACCAGCAGGATCATATACTGACAACATTTGTTGTCCCGTTTGCTTAGTATTTTGGTCGACCTTTTATGTTACAGGACGACAACGCCAATACTCACAGTACACTGATTGTTGATTGACGAAAACCTCTCAAGAGTGCTAAAACAAAACTAATGTAGTGGTTATGGTTTAGAAACATTTGTGGATACGCAACAATTTGTATGCAGTAATCAGGTTTGTACTGAGCACACTTGGTTAAACAGGGAATGCATGAAATGGAGGGGTTGTCAAGGGAGATAGAACAGTGAAGCCAGTGAGTGGTTCGGTTGATAAAAAAGAGAAAACATCAAACAGCAAACAATGTAATTTAGTTATTCCACTGCTCAACAGAATGTTAATATTAACTTCAAGCAACCCAACACCTTTTGTATGTCATGACAAGTAATATACATATACACCTCATCATAAATATTGTACAACATATTTTAAAGCGATTTAAAAACATCTGCAAACATAAAATCACAAATATAAGGCATGTGCATGGCAATGCTTGTTCTGGCAGTTGGTTTGTTAAAATGCAGTCCTGGCAGACACAGCTAAAATTTGGTTTTAGGGTAAATTAAAATGTATTGTGACCAACCAATGAAATGCCCAAGCGCACAGCCCCTCTGAACCAAAGATGGTTAATTATTATGATGTCGTGCTATTGGAGCACAGCTGAACAGTAATCATACTGTCATTAGCAGGCTAATACGTAAGCATATTGCACTCAGTAAAGTTAAGGATCCATCGAGGTCTAGACATGGATGACAGCCATACAACAAAGTGTCCAGCAGCGCCATAAATTATGTAGGATTAAGCATCAGATGACCAATCAGACGTTTGCTCCTCACAAATCCGCACTGCCAGGCCTGTTGCGAGGCACATGCTGGTTGGAACCTGGGGACATTGAGGCAGATAAGCACAGCATACAATCAGAGTAACATTCAAGCTGATGTTCTATTTTGGGATGGATTCGTCAAGGTGATGGGGTGTTGTTCTTATAATTGTAAACTTGATCTAATCACAGTTTATTTAACACTGAAGGGACAGGGGTACCAATACTTGACCCTGGACGATGTCGTTGTGCCTCCATAACCATGCTCTGGGAACCACGTCCAGTTTTTATGGCGTAAATACCAGACCACATCGATCCTGGCCTGCCTAAAGTCCAGACATTAATCTTATTTAACAGTTGTCGGATATTTGGGACGTAGGTTGAGAGCAAGGGATCCTCCAGTTCACAACTTTCAGGAATTGACCTATACGTTGATTATTGATGACAGCATATCTCCCAACAGGGCATAAGACGTCCGATGACCAGCATAATATAGCATGTAGAAAATGTTGTCCAAGTGACAGATGGTTGTACCAGATACTGAGTTAGCCAGTCACTTTGGACCTTACGAGTATGTTCGATATTAATGAAATGTGAACTGTGGCATGTGTCTGTTGTAACGACCTTAACAGCCAAACTTGATTCGCATTATTTTTGGTGTATTTCAGTGAATTTAGATTGCTTCAATTACATATTCACTTAGTGATCAAATTTGGTCTTGTGTTGTTAACTTTCTGAACAATTACTTGAGGCTATGTTAACAGTTTAATGTGCTTCCCTAAGCACCATTTTTAGGTTGAGGATCCAATTTGACTTGTGAAACAATGGGTGTTGTAATGTTTAGTACGAAGTATACATGTTATAGACCCCCCCCCCCCCCCCTATTCCTTATTCCTTAACATTATGTAAAACATACGGCGCAAGTGGCTCATGAAAATGACATTACTGGAAAAAAATCAAATAAGACTTTTGCAAACACGGACATGGTCTCACTGATGCCATGTATCACAGCTTACACATTGACATAACTTTAACTTTTCTCCTCACAAAATGTTAAGCAACAAGTATAAGTGTTCAAGTACAGGTTTAAGAATAGGTATTGACCACAAACAGACTTACAAACCTCAAAGGTAAGTATCTGTCTCACAAAATGTGTTGGATTAATGGATCAAAATGTTATCATAAAATTTCCAATAAGGTCTGGACATAAATACATTGTAAGGCAACGGGAACGCCTTCTTTTAGAATAAAGGCAAGTGTCTACACACCTTGGTATGAATGCTGTTGCATATTGTATGGGGTCATCCCCACCCCCAACGTTGGTGTTATTCAAATGCATGTAAATCAACAGGGTATAAGCATACAGCAAGGACATTTTACATATTAACAAGTCAGTGTTCGGAGAATATGTCACCAAATGTTCAGTCACAAATGTCATTATAACTTTCAACTAGATTGCGTTAGTCAGTACCTCGTATGAACACCCCTTGCAGTGAGAACTGCACAAAATCTTCTTGGCACAAAAAATAAATTTACGAATGTTTCTTTGTGAAATCTTGCTCCATTCTTCCTGCAACATGGGAAAGACCTGTGCAAAGGTCCATGGCGGATAACGACATTGTTGACGTTGTTGTGTCAATCTGATCCTAGAGGTGCTCTGTTGGGTTCCAATCCGGAAATCTGGAGGGCCCATGGGGATACGAATATGTATATGAATTACTCAACTGTGTTACTGAAAAAAAATCATTTTACATGTGTGTTAAGTGCTTTTCACTGATTAAAAGAGAAGTAATCCAAGAGAAAACATGAGTTTGAAGCACACTGATTATTTTGTTTTTCAAATGGTGACATTTCAGAAAAAAATATGTAATTTGCACACACACAAAATAGTGATGATTACTTTGGTCACACAGCGGTTACTGAAATGATTCCATCAATATTAAATCAGTACAATCCTGAAACAATGGCTAATAAAACCCAAAACACAGTTTATATTAATTTTTAGTATGTCCTCCTTGTCCACGAGTGACGTCGGCCAAACGCTTCCTCATTCCTTAAATCAAACCTTATTCTTGTCCTGATCCTAATTCTATAGAGCAACTTTGGAATATTTTAGGCCATTAAGTTTTAAAAGAGACCTATCTGTCTAAAATATACTCGATGCTGCTTTGCATAAGGAGTGAGCACAATTACCTCAATGTCACGTTCAACGTTTGAATTAGGGAATAAGGAAGCATTTCATTGATGTCACCCATCATAGTTTCTGAGAAGTTATCCTAAGTGGCGTGTCTAAGAATTTGTAAGGGTTTCGCCTGTCCCAACTAGTGTTTCATTCAACATCACTCACTCAACATTACTGCATGTCTTTCAATGCGGCTCGCGCAAATATCCGGGTCAAGCTACTAGCCTGACCCGGGTATTTCTATGAGCCTCACGGTAAGGGTTAACTGTAAACAACACGATCCTGATGGTGATGTGTCCCCATAAAAGTATTTAAAACATTTAACATTGATAACAACGCTGATGTGTTCAAGGAGTAGTCGCCCCCATTAAAAATTAAAAACCAACTAAAAGAGCTGGTCAGATATTTGTACAGATGTATCGTTATTTGGTGACGTAAACATGGTCACGTGACAAGATTCGCAAAAGACAGCTGTGTAGTTTATCTCATATTGCTCAGATGACTGGGTCAACAAACGGGACTACTTGGTGATATAAACATGGTCATGTGAGTTGTGGTCATGTGAGAGCACTACACAGAACATGATAGAACCATGCTTGTAGTCAGATGATTGTGGGAACGAAGTGGTCTGATGAGAGTCATTAATGGCATTTAGAAGTTGGCGTAGTTATAATACAAACTATTATGGATTGCAACTTGCAACTGTAAAGGACGAAATTTATGGGCTAGTCCTTGCCCATTCGTCAGGTGAGTCACAAAACGTGGTGTTATGGTAAAAATCGTTTGCTATTAGTCAAAATGTTGTCTGACAATAAGTCTGCACCCTTTTGGCCAAATGGTCAAGTGAATGAACCGTAAACTGCTTTAAAACAGTGAGTGACAGTGTTTTGACCAAACTCGCTACATTGCAAAAGTGTAGTAAATCATTAATTTAATGTGACATGAAATTACTGCGAGGGCAACATCAGACGAAAATGTGACATTAATTTAATGCAACCATCTAAAAGCAAATACTTTCTATCATTTCGAAATGACTTTCTTATACTAATATTTGAATGGTAGAGACATGAGATTGATGTTATGAGGAGGTGGGTTACTTTTAACAATGCAGCCAGTGAATCACATCACTTAATTGTAATTAAGCCAGTAATTGGTGTCGCCCCTGGACTCTTTTGTTATCTAAATGTGTGTACCTGACTGTTTGAAAGTAGCAGTTAGGCTGACACTTGATCTGTTTTGTGTACTGCTGATTAACGAGTTGCATTTCTCTTTAAAAATGCTTTAAAACTCTTGATATTATGAGCATTTATGTCAGAATTCAATACAACATGTAATAATTGCATATATTTTATTTATTTATTTTCAATCTATCGATACTGAGATGTGTTCCATGCTGTACAAAAAGTGTTACTAAAGTAGTATTGACAAAATTGTGGATATTGCGAGATCGCACGAAGTTATTGTGGTTTCAAAGCCAGACAAAAATGCGACATGACATGAATGTATTAATTTTATGTCAGCATTAATTTCATTATTTATAATACTCCAAAAATAATATTCTACCATATCCACGGAATGAGCCACCCTCAGCAATGTTTACTGCTAGAAGTGTGCCTTTGAAGAGCACGTTTTTGTGGAATGTTCCAAGTCTGTGGGACCAGATGCTTCCGCTCTATTACAAACTCGGAAACAATGTGTCCTGAACCCTGCACTAGATCTGGTTTGGTAATGACACCACCAGAGAAATCTTAAAATCACCTGACCCCGGCCTCTGGAGAAGAGAAGCTGGAATTTACTGGCTAACCAATGTGTGCCAATGAAAAAGATGGTGTGACTTTGATGTACATTACAGGAAGTAGTCAGGTGTTGGGAGTAGACGCTGGCGCAGTCTAACGCTCCAAACCCATAGAAGATGACTTTTCAATGTGACACTTGAGGCTGGGGTGCATGAACCACCTTGGACTTTCTAGTTTCAAATTATTCTGTTTGTTACATGTTAGGGTTTTCTTATGTGTTGACAGAAATTTAACAAAATATTTGTTTAGTTCCAAGACACTGTGTGACTTGAATCAGTGTTGGGAACATTGCAGTTTGCAAATCCTTACTGTGTTGTTGTGTGTTGTATAATATTTGGTGGGTTCCAGTACACGTCACAAGAATAATATTGGAAGGAAACCAGTCCCAAATCCTTCTTGATATTGAGTGTATGACAGAGTGAGTAAACTCAAGGAATGACGAAACGTCACCTCATTTATGTTCAAAGCCACACAATGGCAAAGCCATCTTTAACAAATATGATACTTGTATTTTAAATAGGAGACATTTCACAACATGAATGCATAAATAGTGACAGATTAAGTTAAAAAGTATAAAAGTGTAGACATGTTTTGCAATGACGTTAGACTGTTCAGTATTCGATTTCCTGTAACACATAACACATCGAGTTTAATGCCTTCAAACGAGAAACTACTCAGTTAATATTGGGTATGTTCTTCTCCGGTTTAGATGACGGCTATCACACGACGTCGAGCAAAGGAAGTCAGTCATCTAATGACGTGCACAGGGGTAAGACTATATTCTTCTTGCAGTGCCAGTGCTAACATGACTTTTGTCAATGGAGGAGGTTGACGTTGCTTAATCTGTCGTCTAAGGTGGTCCCACAGATGTTCAATAGGAGACATGTCAGGAGACCTTGATGGCCACACAATAACGTTCACGTTGTTGGTGTTAAAACATTCTTGTTGGAAGTTTGTGGTTGACCTTGAATAAATGTAACGTGCGGCATTAAGATTACCATTAATAACAAGATCCGTCTGCAAATCTTCATAAGTTCAATTCTAAGATGCTTCGCGTAAAGATCAAAGGCGCCACCCATCCTTTATCCTGCGATAAAGTACGCTTGTTGAATTACGTCATAATCGGTTAACGTCACAATTGGCTGTTACATGTATACCCCCTCGTTAAAACGCGTAACCAGGTTACTGACGTTCTTCAGCCGTTACGTACCGATTGATCGTGTCAATTCTGTTTAAAAAGATAAGTTATCCTAACTATTTTACAAGATTAGGCCATTTTAGAAGTACAATAAATTTGTTAAAATACATAAAAGCCCAAAACTTGCTCTCCCATATCTATTTCGGTTAGGTCGCTGTGTGTAAACAAGGCGAGGATCTACGCGAGTCTACCGTCCTCGACAGCCACAATTATTACAAGCAACGAATGGCTTACACTGCTTAAACCAGTGTTTAAAAGGGTGTCTATGATAGAATACAGAGTAAGGACGTGTTACCTGACTACTGTGTCATTAATAAACTCTTCATGCACTTTTTTCAAACAAACAAAAGTTTGACAATTTTTTACTTTGGACCTCTTGACTTGTTATTTGTGTATTGTAGAGAATGCAATATCGACATTACAGTGGTTTTCCGTTCTAACTCATGGAAAATGATTTCTGTTAATGAATTCATTATTATAAATCTCGCAAATGACTTTGTTGTTGGTGTTTGATCAGGTGAAAGCAGTGGAAACTTATTTTTCCGGCAGTTTATATAAAGAACAAAACATAATAGTCTAGTTTTAATTCAACAAAGACTGACACAAGTGGAAATCAATAACACTGACATCGAACAAGGCAACTTATTCCTTTCAAGGTTTGTTGTAACTTTGATAATTGTGAATATACATTTTGCAAACAGCTTTATACTTATCATCTTTGTAAACTGTGCACTTTACAACATTTTCTTTTATTTGGCAGATCCAGTGTCACAACATTATAACCTAGTCCTGGTGACCCAGTAAAATTCCCAGAAAGTGTATTTTGTGTTGACTAGAAGAAAATAAGTCAGCAAAATCATCGTGAACAATTAATGGTTAATATTTTCAATCGGTGGATCCCTCCTGCATTTGAGGTTTTCTTCAAACGTTAAAAACTCAAAAATCGTTTGTAAATGTATATTCTGGTAACAAAACTTTGTAAACGTTGCACTTTACCACAATTTCTTTTACCTGACAGGTCCAGTGTCACAACATTGTAACCCGGTCTCGGTGACCCAGACACAACTGACGTATATGTCTGTATTTACTAGAATAACACATATCTGTAAAATCGCAATGAATAATTTCAAGTTGATATTTACTATCAGTGAATCATTTTCTGCAGTTGCGCTTTTCGTCAATACATTTTGAAAACTCAATAGCAGATTTAGATATCTTTTAGCATGATTGAACAATATGCGAGCTAATTTGAGTGATAAAGTGGCTGAATTGTAAGAGGTCAAGTGATAAATTTTGATTGGTCAAGTCGTTAAACTCGAGTGGTCAGGTGGTTGAAATTAGAGTTGTGAAATGGTTGAGATTTTAGTAGTCAATGGGTTTAGTTCGAGTGGTCAATGAGTTAAAATTAGATGGTCAATTGGCTGGATTTCAATAGGTAATGTGGATTAATATAAGTGGTCATGGCGTTACATTTTCGTGGTCAAGTTGCTAAATGTGAGTGGTCAAATGGCTGGATTTGAGTGGTCTAGTGGCTAAATTTGAGTGTTGGAGTGGTTGAATTTGAGTGGTCAAGTGGCTAAATTTAAGTAATGAAGTAGTTGCATTTGAGTGGTCAAGTGACTAAATTTGTGTGGTAAACTGGTCGCATTTTGAGTGGTGTGGTGGTTTAATTTGAGTAGGGGAGTTTAATTTAAATGGTCAAGTGGCTGAATTTGCATAGGTTATGTGGATTAATTTGAGTGGTCACAGAGTGGTGAAGTGATTAAATTTGAGTGGCCAAGTGACTGACATTTAAGAGGTCAATTAGTTGAATACGTGTTGTCAAATAAACTGTTTAATAGACATTTGATCATTTGTTGTCAAATAGCTGGATGTTGAGTAGTCAGGGAAATAAATTTGAGCAGTCAGTTGTTCAGGTGATTGTAGTCAGTGGTCAGTAGTTTAAATAGTCAAATGACACACGTTTCATTGCACAATTGCCTAAACGCTGAACAGTCAACTGGTTAACCTGAGTGGTCAAGTAGTTCATTTGAGTGGACAAGTGTTAATATAAGAGTTCAAGTGGTTAATTTGAGAGTTCAAGTGGTTAATTTGAGTAGTCAAGTGATTAATTTGAGTGGTCAAGTGGTTGATTTGAGTGGTCAAGTGGTTGATTTGAGTAGTCAAGGGATTATTTTGAGTGGTCAAGTGGTTAGTTTTAGTGGTCAAGTGGTTGATTTGAGTGGTCAAGTGGTTACTTTGAGAGTTCAAGTGATTAATGTAAGTGGTCAAGTGGTTAATTCGAGTGGTCTAGTGGTTGATTTTAGTGGTCAAGTGTTAATTTAAAAGTTCAAGTGGTTAATTTGAGAGTTTAAATTGTTATTTTGAGAGGTCTAGTGGTTAATTTGGGAGTTTAAATTGTTAGTTTGTGTGGGCAGGTGGTTAATTTGAGAAGTCAAGTGTTTAATTTGAGTGGTCAAGTGGTTAATTTGAGAGTTCAAGTGGTTAACTTGAATAGTCAGGTGGTTAATTTGAGTGGTCAAGTGGTTAATTTGAGTGGTCAAGTGGTTAATTTGAGAGTTCAAGTGGTTAATTTGAGAGTTCAAGTGGTTAATTTGAATAGTCAGGTGGTTAATTTGAGTGGTCAAGTGGTTAATTTGAATAGTCAGGTGGTTAATTTGAGTGGTCAAGTGGTTAATTTGAATAGTCAGGTGGTTACTCTGAGTGGTCAATTTGCCCAATTGTGAGTTTTTAATTGAATAAGTATCTAGTGGTCAATTGACCTAAATTGTGCAGAAGGTTTGAGGTGCCAAGTCGTAAAATTTAAATGTTTAAGTGGCGGATTTTGAGTGTACAATTGATAAAGTATGAGTGGTCAGGTAGTTGGCTGTCAGTGGTCAAGATGTTCATTTTAGTCGTGCATTGGCTGCATTGGATGTCTGGAAAGTTTCATAACTTCGCCGATTTTTCTGGTTATCTGCAAATCACATTATTCGTCTCTCTTAATAAAGAAATACGAACTTTTACATAAATGTTTTGCTAGTAACTTTTAAATTTGCATTTTAAAGCTATACAATGCATGGTCTTTAAATAACGTCCTTGGCCCTGTTTTACAACTCGATCTTAAGCTAAGTTAATCATAAACGCTAAACTATAAATTGCTTGGAACTGTCGCAGTGCTGAAATCGCGTTAAAACTTGTGCCGAATGTCACCGGTTCCAAATCGATGTATGCGCTACAACAGTTGTTAGCCTTTGTGAAGCAGCCAACTCATAGGCAATTGTTTTAAAAAATCACTTAAGATCAACTTGGCTTAATATTGCTTTAATGAATAGGGCCCGAATGTATGTTTCTGTAAAAACTGTATTCTGTGAAACGTTAAAATGCTAATATCGGCCGATTATGCCATCATTTTAGTACTCGGATAATTCTATCGATTTGATTTTCATTCGAACGGAATCGTTGCTTTTACTTACATACCTAACCGGTAGAGTCATAGTGAAATTCTGGATGTAGTGCAAGACATCAATCAATATATGACGGCTGCTGTATGTTGTTTGATTTAGCAAGCTATCCTTCCCTGGCTGACAGTTATAGTTTCTTAATGTGACAGTTGTTGTAAACTTTCACTGGGGTGTCGGCTAAACGGGTGTTAGATTAACAGAGAATGAGTAAATGATTCCTAACATGTATGTCGGATTAACGAGGGTATCGGATTAACGACTTAATTGACTTATTATCTCTTCTGTTTCTGTATTGATCCTTATCTTGTGTTTTGTTGATACTCGCGTCTCTGTTAAGTGTTAACTAAGTGTTTAATTAGCTCGTGTAATTAATGGTGTATCAGTCATCTCTGAGTAGCTAATTAAAGTGTTAGTAATATCCATCACTTATTTGTCTATAATATGCTTGAGTGATCAGAGCTTATTTGGCATTATTTATTCAATGAGACCTTCATGTTAAAGTGTTGCTCTGAACGTGAAATTAGTATTAACCCTTAAAGTGCTGAACCCAACTCTTGTCAATTTCAGTTACCGAGCTCAAACCTAAAAAGGCTGTTGGAAACCTTTTCTGTGATAAGATGGGTAAAAGTGCTCCCTTAGGAGTTAGTTTACCTAATTTATTACAGGAAAGGTTTTCAACATCACAATATGATAACAGTTTGAGTTACTCACCCTAGTTCAGCACTATAAGGGTTAAGGTATTCTTAGTTGACTGGGGATGTGTTTTCATTATTTTCGTTCAGTTCTTGTTATCACTTAGTGAAAGTGATTTACTGAGTTGCTCATTCTTCATGTTTTAACCCCTCTTTTTAAACTTATTACCGGATCCTACAAAATCCAAGCTGTAATTCTACTTAGAATCCTGATTACCTATTTACTTGAGATTCCCGTGACTGTGATTGTGTAATTTGTTGTCTGGACCGTTCTCGTGATTTATTCACAATTGACAGGAGGAGTCGCTTTAAT
>JAULCD010099448.1:0-11563 GCA_032361085.1 Calliostoma canaliculatum
GTAAGACACTATACCGAAACGTCGCTACCCTGCAAACAAAAGTTGATCCCCAATAAAGGTTTCTCACATTCTGTTCTCACAACTTTTAAAATGCCTTTCAAACAGTGTAAATCCTTGACAAGTAAAGATATAATTTTTTGTTTCATTAGTTCAATGTTACTTCGCTATAATCTGATTTGTACTACTTTTGTGCATGTGATTAATTTCAATGAAAGGATGACAATGGTTTTGCAAAAATGTAATGTGCCTTTTCAAAAGATAAAAGCAGCACCAATAAATACACTAGTGACTGAACCATCACTAATTGACGTATGTGCAATCTGAAAGCTTTGATGTTGGGAACTTTTTATACTTGAAGTTACGCTGTATTAACTCTGTGATCACATTCTGTGTCACTAAATCATCACTGTGGTTGTTATATTGTAGCCACTGACTTATAGCCACGACGCTAAACCAATCCCGGGCCCCGTTTTACGAAGACGTCACGACTTTACGACGTCCTAAACCATGTCACTCGGTTAATGGATTTGGTCTACAAATGCTAAACAATCTTATAAAATGTGCACTTTCTAAAGAAAAACAAGTTTCAAGATCCGGATTTTCTCGGAGTTGGGCAATGATGTTGTAGCTGACATCCTTGGTTCTGTGGTGATCACTAGTCAAGTGATTGGCCACAGGCTTGTCTTGCTTGTGGCTAATGTCTGCGTAGTGTTCTTTCAAACGTGTTTGGAATTCTCTTTTGGATTCTCCTACATATTGTTTACTGCATTTTTTTGCATGTAATTAAGTAAACCATGTTTTTACTTGATGTGCATTCAAAACAGCGTGTTTTAAAAGCTTTCCCCGTTGTTGAACTGTGGAACCGGTTGGTTTTTTTCTAAAGAAATGCAGATTTTGCATCCTGATTTTGTACAATGTGTGTCAACAAAATTGACCTCTTGCCACTGATTTGTGGGTTATGTGGTTAGGTAATGGTGGCTCTGACCAATTGGTCTTTAAGAGTTTTGGTCCACCGTTCCTATTGATCTCCAGTTCACCAAAACCGGCGACCTCTTAAACCGGCGACCCGCTGGTATATTCATTCCCCGCAAGCCACTCACCGGTACTATTGATCCCCCAAGGCGACCCACACCGGCGACCTCTCACTCTAAACTTACCCCACCGGCAATCCCAGTCGGTCACGTGACCGCCACACCCACCGGCGACCCCAATCATCACCAGCGACCCCGTATCGGCGCTAAACAATCAGTTGTCACAACAACCAACTGACATATCATACGTTAACCAATCACACTTGACGTAACAACCATTGAAAACGAATATCGCCGGTATTACTGGCTATATAAACACAGATCCCACCCTAAGCAATCAGTCTGATGAGTGTAAACCACACAAAATTAGTAACTAACTTTGCTTAACCAAAGCAATATTCACCGGTGAGGCCCCACCTGTCACAAAAGTAAAAAGATATCGTTCAATGTATGACTTTCACTTCTTTTTAAAAAAAAATACAACATGATCATCAGTATACCGGTACATCAAGTACGTATCGCGATACGTACCTGTTTCAGTTCGTGTTGTGGTTTATAGGTACATTTATACCGATAATACCGCGCAGGCCTAGTGATAAGCAGCTACATTTGATATATTTGTTGCCCGAATTGATATAATTAAACCTTGCTTTACTTTTGGCTGGATTGTCTCAAATATTTGCAGTAGATAATTACTTGCTTTAGGACACATTGAGTTTCAAATATTATCTTTCTGAGTTTTTCCTTTAAATCTGAGGAACGCTTACGTGAGGAAATTAAGCTTGTACAAATATAGAACACCTTATTTGCTCCAGTCAATAGGACAAATATGGTTAATGAATACGTAATTACTAGGTTTATTATTAAAAATTTTTTATTAACTAAACCTTGAGAAGAACTTGAGTGCGTTATGTAAAACTAGAACTATACTGTGTTTTTCAATTCAAATATCTGCCAACTTCAAGATAAAATTAAATGTTGTGTTAAAATTAAGTGTTGCTTTTAATGTTAAGGTATGAGACAAATGTCTGTATTGTTAAAACTTTAAATATTACGATCATGGCCCCGTTCTTCAAAGCGATATTGGTGCCAAGATGATTCTAAGTTATTTTTAAAAAAAACCGTTGTCTTGTGGAGTTGTTTTTTATCATAGGCTTACGACTGTCAAAGCGCAGTAATCGATTGTGAACCGGTTCCAAAGCGAACTTTGTGCTACGATCGTCGTAAGTTTACTTTACATTGTAGCACTTACAATCAACTTAGCCAAAACGCTTTGAGGAACGGGGCCCAGGTCATGGTCAAGAGGTGTTAACATGTAAGTAGTTCATGTAAATATCATTCTGAAAAATGTCATCGCACAATATGTGGATCAGCGATTGTCAGTGTTCGAAAATGTTTCCATGTTTCTTTGTTTATTATTGTTGAGACATAACTAATGCTTGTCAATGTCATGGCAAATAACATGTTTGTTATTAAATGAGGTTTACATTTCGGGTATGTGGGTGTATAGCCCGTTTGCTTGTTTTGTAGTGCGTTCTTGACCCCAACCATGTTCCACTATCCTCCGTTATGTTATTGTGTGAGTGAGTGAGTGAGAATACAGAGACAGACAAAGAAAACATGATCATGCATTAGTACTTAAAACAATCACAGTGACATTAGTTTACATTATTCAACATTGGTTTGGCAATATGTGGTCCGAATTTCAATGGAAATCAAACATCGCAACAAAGTATCAAAATAGTCACATACAAATAAACCACCATGCTTTTTTTCCAAAATGCAGGGTGATCATGGGTTGTTCTCCGATTGTGTATTATTACCTCGGTCAAGGGCACATATGATGCTGTCATTATTGGTCTCAGTGCTGCAGGGATGTCATTCAAGTCAATCGAAAGGCTAACAGGCTACCATGATACAGTAATGAGCAAACTAATCAGAAAACCCACCCAGACGCATTCAGTAAAATACTGGCCATGTTCGAAACGTCTTCTTGTGACGTCACATCGTGAGGACAGGACACACATGCAACTGGAGAGATACTTGCATCCGGACCCTGTTCCTCAAAGCGATCATAGGCTAAGTTGATTGTAAGGGATATTTAAAATAATGTCCTGTCGAGTTGTTTCTTATCATAAGCTTAAGACTGTCGTAGCGGAGAGATCGATTTGGAACCGGTGCCGAATGTCACCGGTTCCAAAGCGATCTCTGCGCTACGTCAGTCGTAAACCAATGCTATATTTTAGCACTAAAGATCAACTTAGTCTAAGATCGCTTTGAGGAACTGGGCACAGCACGGTCATGAAGCATCAGTGGCTGCCAAATCGGCGCTTGATTTTAAATATGTAATGAAGCGTTTAAAAACTTCTGGACAGACTTCACAGAGGATCAGCAGGCGTCTACTGTTGACAAATGACTAATAACGATGGCGTTTATTGTGGTTTTAAGCATGGGGGAATTAAGTCTGAGATCCTGGATGGAATTCAGTTTATGCTGCATGCCATATATGATGAGAACGTGTCTAGAGGTTTAGAAATATAGCCTATTATCCAAAGAAAATCCGTCCCATTGTTTTTTTCGGAAGAGGCTCAGTGATGGTGTAGGGATGCTTCTCACACGATTGCAAGTTGGAAGTGTTGACGATACAGGGTAAACTAGCAGGTAAACGAAACATCCGGAAGGTGCTGAATCTTATTGTCCTTACCCATTTTGACAATCACACTCTTGTCTTCACATCCCCCATCGTTACTTTGCAGTTTACAAAGTTATCCACCACATTGTTGTGGAGAGGAGTGACTGGCTAGCTATGAGTCCTGAATCTAACCCTATTTGTCGGTCGTCTTATACGGGCGCGTGTACATTTTTGTGGACACCCTATGGGAACCCTTTGACACATGCAACTATCTGATGTCAGTTGATAGACTTGTCAACTCAACAGTCACGTGCCGTTTGCATTATTATCAAACTTGCCATTTTTCATGTGGGGATATATACCAATAAATAACTCGTTAATATTGGTGTTTTTTTATTATCGAATGTCTATTGTTTGATAGCTTGTCTCATTCGCCCAAATCTGCTTCACCATAGTCTTCCAATATGTATATGTGTCTGCCTCGACAACTAAAAACACTGTGGATGCCAAACTGTTTTTTATGTATATAATGAAATTATACAAAGAGGCGCAAATTTTAAAAAGATAGCGCGATTCCAATTGCCTGTGCTTGAATGTCGTACTGGCCACTCTTGTGAAATGTGACCTTATAATACTAAAAACTGTAAGCCCTGGTTAAATAAACTAGAATGTGCCCTATAGTTCACATGCTCCTACACAACCAGTAATGGCTGACATCACACACGTCACATATAATTAATTTCACTTTTACTTACTCGGACAGTATTTTGTTAAATTTTGCAAAATGGTTGTCAGAATTACTTGGGATCACTTAAATATTGTGAATTGTCATCCAAAACTGGCTCCATCATGAAATATCGCTTGTGAGAGACCAAGTGATATCTTTGAGAAGATGTTGTGACAAATGATGTCATTTCATTGTAACAATGTCTCTGGCATGACATTATACACATATTCCTATCATTGTGACGTCACAATGGTCGTGCAGCAACATTGTTTTGGCAGACAGGAACATGCCCGTAAAACATTTTTAAATGATTGATTTATGTCTTAAAATGATTTTGAATGATAAATAGAATCTTATCCTCGTGTTTCAGCAACCCTCGGAGTTTTAAACATTTATCAACTCGTGTTAATATGTTTGATAACAACAGAAGACACTCGGGTGAGATTCTCTATTTATAGCTCAAATGCACACACGAAACAAGACACACATCCTAAAAAAACGCTAAAGTCAACACTGTTTTCTTTCAAAAAACACTATATACCCTAAGCAATAAAACTAAACCTAATAGAAATCACACCAAATGAGGCCGAAACGTAAAATAAGTCACAGGAAATGAGGCCCGACGGTTAAAGTCGGCAAATGAAATGAATATGAATAAATATAAATGCAAACACCAACACAAATTAACATGTGGTTTGATCTGATCAAAGAGTAGTATAAGTTAATTGTAAGTGACTTTTAAAACAATGTCCTATTGAGTTGTTTCAATATATAGTAAAGACTGTTGTAGAGCAAATATTGATTTGGAACCGGAGCCAAAAGGCACCGGTTCCAAAGCAATTATTGTGTTATGACAGTCGTAAGCCAATGTTATATTATAGCACTTACAATCGACTTAACCTCAATTTGCTTTCGGGAACGGGGCTGAGTAATGATACGCTACTCAACATAAAGTACATGTTGAATATGTTGTTCCCTCTTTAATACCAATGTTCTTGATAATGAAGCAAGCATAAATGTATGTTTAATTTATGTCAGCAACATAAGTTCTTGAAGACAACATATTTATTCAAAAAGCTTTCATCACGGACACGTATGCCTCACAAACCAGATTAAAATTAACATGTTGTTTGATTTCATCAAGTAGTGGTGCTTAACTTGCCTAGAAGTAAGGTAACTGTCAGGATCAGATAATATAAATGTGTGATTGCTGAGCAATCAGGAGGACATTTTACATTTGTTTCTTTGGAGACTGGTTCCTTTTAAAGTTCAAAAGTTTAAGTATTTATTTCAGTAATCAATTTTGATTCTATTAAGAGTTAGTGTATTTATTTCGCCTTTGTGTTTTTATTGCATGATTCTTTAAATTAACATTTTCTTATTTTATAAAAGGCCACCTAGGCGGCCAGAGGTGTGTGAGAGCCTTTTGGGGACCTCGCTTGCAGACACATAGAAAAGGCCAGAAGGTCAAAACATCTTTGAACTAAGTGCATCTATGGACTAAGACATTGGTGAAGTACTTTGTGTATTTTGTGCAACTAATTAGTATGTCTCATTAATAAATGTCGACCGACGTGCCTACAGTAAAACTGTGTTGTGTTTCAATGATTGCGTGTAATGGTGTTACAGTAAATCGGTATTACGCACAGCCCTAATGGATGTTAAATGTTTTTTTGTAACAAACAATGAACCCAGTTTTCGAATTTTATTCGAAACTATAATAACTAACCCTGATGCGACATCGAGTGTGATATTTAACTTGCATATCATAAATAATAAACATAGTACTCTCATCCTGCTTGAATTTAAAATAACATCCCTAAATTTGGCAAATATTTCGAAATTGAAATGACAAATCACAAATAACAAGTTTAGTTCTAGCATCATATTTGAAATTTTAAAATAAACCATGTGCTAGCGATGGGTTTGAGATTCAAATTATAAACGGTGAAAGAAAAGCCAAGTGCAAACATTTTGTTTGAGATTCGAGTGCTGGCATTGAATCAATATTGAAATGGCAAATGACAAAAAAAAATGAACTTCGTTCTAACATAACATTAAATATTTGAATAACGAACACAGCTTTGATATTGGGATCACGACTTAAATAGCAAATATCAACGATTGAACCTAATGTGAATTTCATCTTGCTTGCTAACGTTGTTGCCCCGTCAAGCACACGGCTAACTATAGGTTCTCCAGCATGTTTGGAAAAAACAATCTGTGCACTGAACACAAATCCATGTTGAACTACTGTTTGTTTCTAAATAACACTTTAATTGTAGATTTCTTGTCACAAATGTAATTGGTTTCCTTATGAAGTAAGTTGCGGCACTGGAAATAAATTTAGAAATTATGCAGCGATTTTCCTTTGGTTTGATGACATTTCCATAGGAAAACTCATCAAACCAATGGAAAACCGCTGCATAATTTCTATAAAAACATTTCTTGTGCAGCAATCTGAAAAACATTATTGATTTTGTTAGTGTGATCAGTGCAGGACGTTATGAACAGTTTGTTAAATATTTTCCTTTTTGACAAACTTATTCTTTTTTTTATTTGTCTTTGAAAAGTATGTAGTTTATAACCATTTGGGGCAATTCTGAACCTAAACAATTGGCCCGTGAAATAGTTTATGATGTAAATTTATGTTAGCTATCTTATGCTTTTTTGCAATGTTAAAAAACAATAATTTAATCCGTTCAAATATGAGTTCCTATATTCTTGTGTGTTGGTGTCATTGCCGTGATCCTGTACTAATGCACTATACTTTTTGTGCTTTAATTTTCTCAACGAAAATAATCAATTAATCAATCACATGTAGATTATACTGTAAAAATATGTTTATATTGATGTGTTAGTTTGTTATGGAAAATATTTTCCAGAGTAGGTTTGGAACAGCGTATAATAGGTCTGGGTTCTATTGAATTTAACTCAGCCCTCACAAGGTCATTCAGAAAACATTATAAACAGTGGATAACATCGAATAGAAAACCCATCATCTTCAGCAGCATCCATTAAAAATACCTTGATTCATTTTTATAAGTTTATATAATTATTACTAATTGCGTATAACGTTTCTTTGGAGTTTTCGGAAATGTACTTCATTCATTTTGAAATATCCTTAAAAAGGCAAATCCGGGTGATATACTCTCGTTGAGGTTATGTCAATGAGAAATATTCAGGTTTATCTTTATTACTTTCTAGAGTGAACCGACGTGTTGTAGTTGTGATCTACGTTGTATTGACGACTGATTTAAGGGAACACTGCACTGTGTATACTCTCCCCAGAGGAACAACTTCTGTTGACACAGTGTGAATGTATGGAGATTCTTAGTCCATTGATCAGACGACGAGACGACATCAAATCCATAACCTCAGTACATCACTGAAGAGAAACCTTTCTATGGACATTTCTAAGGTTCTCCAAATAGTGTTATAGAGGTGTTCTGTCAGTCAGCAGACAATGGGACAGCCACACGTGAATAACGACCCAACACTTCAATGAGGTACCCTCTTTGTAATAACAAATGTGCAAGGTTGTAAAACAAAATCAGTTATTTCACGGTGGCAATGTTTATTGCAGAATGAAAGCCTGCATCACTCATGTAGTTATGTAAAGCAGTAAAAGTTTTAACCTTTACCGTGCGGCCCCTGGAAATATCCGGGTCAGGCTACTAGCCTGACCCTGATATTTCCGTGAGCCGCACGGTAAGGGTTAACGTGGAGATAACACCGATCACCCAGGCGGGGTTCCTAGTGAACTTACTACTGCGCTAACGAGAACACTACGATGGAAGTTTAGGCGCATTTGCCTTACCTCGTTATAGCGATTATAGGACGATGGCATCTGTGGTACCACATTCGTAAGCCTATGAAAAAGACCACCCTAAACTCTACCGGACATTGTTTCAAAAATCACTTACTTACAATCGTCTTAACGTTTACACTAAGATTGCTGTGGTGAACGGGCGACAAGGACACAAGACTGTTTCTTAAGGATGCACATGTATGCCTCCAAACAATTGACCACATTGCACTTAAAATATGTAAATATAAGTGTTACGAGAATGACGGCCAATACTTGTGTTAACAGTTAACCTGCAGGACAGGACTATATGTTATATTTAGGATCACAATATCTGAAAAGTGACCATTCTAGTGGGGTACTGAGCGTAGCTTTATCTTAAGTACAGGGTGTGAAACTTCGTTTTTGTCGAAGTCTCTGTGGCCGAGTGGTTAAGGCGTTGGGATTTGATACCTGACTCTGAGGGTGTGTTTGAATCCCGCATGGGACTCTACCACGCAAAGAATAGAATAGTCAATGTTTTCAGATAGTCTGATCCTAAATATAACATATAGTTGTATTTGTCACTGTCTAAATGGCACAACATTCACTGCAGGACAGGGTAGTAATATTGCTTTATATAGGGGCATTTATAAGTGATCAGGCACTTTTAGAACTTTTGGATGTCAACTTCTGAATTATGTCATTGATTGCTACGATCATGTCGCTCTGTGTAGTAACCACAACCCATTCTAAATACATCGATTAATCATAAATTGGGAATCGTTGATTAGAAAAGTCATATATTAGTCAATTCGATTTAGTTGAAAATGTGGCATTAAGTTAATGTGTTTCCAAATACTTCAGCAGTCACTTAAGACTGTTCTGATGTTTATATATGAAATTGTTTACACATGACAAAGTTTGTATAATGACGAGAGATGTGTGATTTATAACGTGTCTAGACCATACAGACATTGGAGGGGTTCAGATATTTGAAGTGATTCATGATGGACAGTGAGTAGGGATCACGTTCTTCTTAGACCAGCAGATTGATCTCATAATACTAATTAGTGCCGGCTCCTTGCTGGGCTTCACTCATCGGCCTATTAATCCACGTCTCGCCTAATACAACAATGTCGGCCATCAATGACACCAAGTTAATGTCAATTGATAGCAATTTAACAAGAAGACGACACATTTAGTATGTGTGTTTTGTTATTAAGGACACTATTGTTTATTGGCCTTTCAGGTTGGTGTTTTCTAAAACATGTTTGATTTTGAATTTCTCTAACACTGGAAAAAATGTATATAAATTATTTAGCGGTTTTCTATGGGTTTGATGAGATTTCCGCTAAATAATGTATATACATGTTTTTAGTGTAAGATGCACCTGGGATGACAAACTGGGAAATATAGCAGCAACTGCAACTTAAAGTACATTGCACCAGCTAAAATGTATGACCAACAATTAACCCTTACCGTGTAGCATAGTTTTAAATAAATTATCTTAAGTGACGTGTCCCGGAATGTTTTTAGGGTTTCACCTATCCCAATCAGTGCCTCACCCAACATCACTGCCTTTTTGATTATACAGCTCACGGAAATCTCCGGGTCAGGCTCCTAGTGGCCTGACCCGGAGATGTCCGTGTCCCGCACGGTAAGGGTTACTTGTATAAATTTGTTCTTGATATTCTCCTCGACTATGTATGTACCTGTCATTAGTTAAATTTACACATCACAAACGGGAAATGTGCATTAGATACAGAAACATAAATATGTAATTTGAAAATATATATATCAATCACCATTATCATGTTAAAAACGTTTACAATCATTCATTCACAACCCTATATACCATCCGTCATATCCCACCTTAAAATTTACAACGTGGTATCTGTCATCTATCATTCGCCTTTAAAAAAATAACTTTAAAATAATTCAATTCAATACATGTGTACATAGTTTCTATAACCATTCTGGTTCAAAAATAAACACCATGCTATTAGTTACTCGAGTTAGAACTTTGTTCAATGGCAACTCTGCCTTTTTCGCGTGGGGTTTATCTTCCTCAATTTCACGTCATCAGTCATCCAGTGGAACATGATCATATTGTATGTGACAGTACTCGATTATGATACCTCTTGTAACAGCAGCATATAACTATATATATATATATATTAAATATAAATATATCTGGAGTTATATTACCTTACGTTCGTCTCAGGTTGGTGAATGAGTTAATGAAGTGAGTGGGAGATTTGGGATTTAATACAATTTTCGGAAATATTTCAGTTACCTTACGACATTAACGTTGTTTAAAAAAGAAAAAATCTGCATCCAAAGTGATGTTATGTAGTTAAACATGTAAAGTTCAATTCTTTTAGGGACATTTAGAGGTGGTTGTACATACTTCAATATTTCTTGGATGTTAACTTCTGGACTTCAACTTCTGAAATCTCATCAAACCAAGAAAACCCCGTTTAAAAAATTATATACATTTTCCCCAGTGTAGTATCAGAAAGTTATCATTATTTTGATGGTGTCGGTCAATATGCAATATACTGCTAAAGCCTGCTATATGAAGTGAAAACTATCGCGATAGTATCGCCGTAGTAAGGCCACTATCACAATAATATCGCAATAGTTGTTTTAACTATTACAAGCGTATTGCAATAGTCAAAACTGCCCCAATAGTCACTCTTACATGATAGTGAGTCACGCTTTTTACAGTGGTGCTACGTGGCTTCAAAAAAGTTCAAGGTAAAAGAAAATATAATTTGTAAAACAAGAATGAAAGGAAAGAAGATAACCATAGACTTCCAAGAATAATTTAGATTAACATCGCTGAGAATTGAATGTCAAAATATATTAGATGTTTTAGATGGCACGGTCGTAAAATATGATACAAAGTGAAAGACTACATTCCTAGACAAGTCTGAATCTATCATCCTTCAAGACAGATCATGCTGAACAAAGACAAGACAAGGATTGTAAAACTGCGTGCATCGGATAACGAATATGTGAAATGGTAAGCATCCCAATATCACCAGTAGCATAGACCAAGTTAGCTAGGGTGAATATATGTAACTAAATAAAAAGGTCATTGAATGGAGCAGCTGATTTTGTATTGTGTTAAACAGCATGTCTTGAAAACAAAATCATGTAACACAATGTTACTACATCGCTGTTTAGGACAGGGTGGCATAAAAATAATTCATTGAGTGTATTTGATTGATTATGTCTGCGTGTTTGCTGAATCTAAAGCAAAGAGTCAATGTTTTTGAGATTGCATTTATTCTAATAACAACATTTATACTTTACTTTTCATATGACAGTTTTCTTAACCCTTACTGTGCGGCTCACGGAAATATCCGGGTCAGGCT
>JAULCD010099559.1:0-11561 GCA_032361085.1 Calliostoma canaliculatum
GTGGCAATTACGAGGGAGGAACCAGTCCTTTGAAATGGAAAGGCAGCGTCAAAATACTGAAACAGTTCCTTAAAACCCGAAAACCGGTTAATTTTGGGCAGTGCTGGGTGTTCTCTGGTGTTCTCACAACAGGTAACTATCTCTGTCAGGTATTTCCCGGTGTTCTTACAACAGGTAACTATCTCTGTCAGGTATTCCCCGATGCATAACAGGAGCATAACTATTATAAGTATATAAATATTCGGCACTTTCAAATGTTTGTTTTATCACTTAAAAATGATCTGGTAGTGGCATAACATTTATTTCTCGACTCATGATGTTTCTTGATTGCAGTATGCAGGGCACTTGGCATCCCATGTCGCAGCATCACCAACTTCGCTTCCGCCCACAACACGGATCTCTGCCACCTGAGTATCGACACTGTCATGAAGTGGAACAGTAAAGAGAAGGAATGGGAGGAAGACTCGCACAGTGACTCTGTCTGGTAGGTGATACAGCCACCTTGTGTCATCCAGGTGCACGTTGTCACAACAGCTTGTACAGGTTGTCACAGTGGCATGATACACGTTGTCACAATGGCTTGATACACGTTGTCACAATGGCTTGATACACGTTGTCACAATGGCTTGATATACGTTGTCACAATGGCTTGATACACGTTGTCACAATGACTTGATATATATTGTCACAATGACTTGATATACGTTGTCACATTGGCTTGATACAGGTTTGGTTTACGAACGCCAAATTCGTCGTTTCTTGGTAACTTCATTTGAAATAAATTATACGATTTGTATCAAGTACATTCTCTTCAGTACATTATCAGCCTGTTCCTCAAAGCGATTTTAGGCTACGTTGATCGTAACTTCTAAAATATAACATTGATTTAAGACTGTCGTAGCGCAGAGATCGCGTCGTAAGCCTATGATAATAAACAACTCTGTGAGGACATTGTTATAAAAATCACTAACGATCAACTTAGCCTAAGATCGCTTTGAGGCACGGGGTCCAGACTATCAAACACCCATTGGTCAACACCTCAGCCTGTGTTTTACCACCATTCTGTGTTACAGGAACTTCCACGTGTGGAACGAGGCGTGGGTAAAACGAAACGACCTGAATGTTGAGGGAGGACCGAACTATGATGGGTGGCAGGTGATCGACGCTACACCTCAGGAAGCAAGTGAAGGTAGCTTGTCCATCTCAAACTTACTTAAAGACACATTTATTGATAAGATAGTTATTGTGGTAAAAGGCAACGTTTTAGTAAAGATTCGTACACCACTATCAAGTAAAAGTTCTTGTAAACATGAAGTACATATTAAATAAACTGTTCGTGCTTTAAATGTGCTTTACACTTATTTTTTGTTTATTTATTGATTTATTTTCAGGTACAGGTAGGAAAACATGTGACTTTAGGACATAGATAACTAGACAGAGTTGGAAAATAGGAACCGTGTTACAGAGTTATGACCCGTGTTACGCTTTTACTACATTTAAGGCATTTTTCTAGGGACATTACACTTTTCAAACTCCATGATTTCGACGATTTTATATTTAAATATAACGATATAATACCATTCATCTTAGAGATGATACAACTTTGCTTGTATTAAATTTATCTATCACATCTCCAAGAAACAGTTTGATTTATTGCACAGCTGCAAAACACAGCTTGGTCTCTTGCACATTCTTCCACTCCCCTGTGAAACGTAGTGCAATGGACCACGCAATGTTTCTCAGCTAATCCATGCTATTTAACCTATATTTTGAATTAAGAAGGCTTTATATACTACAGGCGCCTTCCAATGCGGCCCTGCTCCCGTCAAAGCCGTGAAAAATGCAGAACTCAATATGGGAAGTGATACACCGTTTGTGTTTGCTGAGGTTAACGGAGACCGTATCACTTGGAAGAAAGACCCCAAGACTGGTGTTTGGTACTTCTCAGGCCGAGAGACAAAGTCGTGGGTATTTTTAAATCTGACACTTTCACCTAATACGAGTGCAAAAGTAGAGCATCTAAATTGTTTATGTTTCAGTCCATACATGTACGTATACACCATCAATCTATACGCATCAGGCTCCCGTTTCACGAAGACGTCATAACTTTCTGACGTCGTAAACCATATCACTGGGTTAATGGATTTGGTTTAAAAATACAAAAATCCATTGTAAACTATGCCGATTCCAAATAAAAACTTGTTTTTCTTTTGAAAATGCACAGTTTGTAACGATTTTTTGCATTTGTAGATCAAATCTATTAACCCAGTGATATGATTTACGACGTCGTAAAATTATAACGCCTTTGTGAAATCGTGGCCACATCTAATTAAGCTTTAAGTAAAACAAAGATATATATATATATATAGTGCAGTTCGTCTCATTCTGGTAGTTTATATGTTTTACCTGTTACGAAAACACACAAAAGCAGTGTTAACTTACCTTAATGTTTACTAAAAGAAACAGTTTCAGAAGGGAACACCAAATTAAGACTTTAACAGTTACATATATTTCAGTACTTGTAGATTTTGGTATTAAATATGAGGAGCTTTGATGTATTTGTTTTGTATGAATCGTTTCTCAACTGAGAGTGAACTCTTCTTCAGAGTTGGACGTAAAATCAGCACCCACAAGCCACCAGACAAAGATGGTGACGGGGTCGGGGAGAGACTGGACGTCACAGATACATACAAATATGAAGAAGGTAAAATATTCATCTTAACCTTAACGGTGTTAAGTACAATGTTTGTACCTCTTTCTAATATATTTAGATACCCGAAAACCTCTGCTTTTATAATTTATTCATACAAAGCTCCCACAGCAGGATATTTCAAATCAATTACCACACACTAGGATTCCACCAGCACAAAACTTAAGTTAAAGTCTATAGTTCAACATTTCTTGGATGTCAACTTCTGGTTTGTACGTAAGTTCACGACGTTCGGGGCATATTCTTGCTCCTTCATCAGGTGACTAAATCACCTGACGAAGGAGCAAAAATATGCCCCGAAAGATCGTGAACTAACAAACAAACCAGAAGTTGACATCCAAGAAATCTTGAACTATGTACCACCACTTCTAAATGTTCCTCAAAGAAAAGTTAAAGTCTGCTTAAATATAAATTTCGTTGACTGACTTAGATCATGAATTTTAAATTATGAGACAACACCGACTTAAAGGTTGAATATTATTTTAAAATTTGTTTGTGAAGGATTTATTTTTTTTATTTATGTTTTAATCATTGGTAAAGGGAATGCCATAGAATAAGCTTATGGTCAAACGGTTTGATTACAAATGCCAAACTAATTGTTAAGTGTAATTTAAAAAACAGAGAAAAATTCACATTAACATTTTTATTAAATATTATTTTTTCCAATTGGTTGTAAAGAATAAATAATTTATTGCAGGGGTAGGTAGGCTGGTAGATTGGCTTGTGAGTTATTGGAAGGTAAAAACATACAATAATCAGGGATTCAAATCTGGACACCTAATCCATAGGGTCGTGCATGACAAGTATTAATTGTGAACGAGTCCAATTAGTAAGGGGAACGTTATGAAAGGTCGACAAACCACGACTGTCCGTGTTTAAAGGACCGTTCTGTCCAACGAGGAACACAAGAAGTTAATACAAATGTACTTTATTTGTTGGGAATTGTAAGGGTTTTATATTACTCTTGAAATGTTGAGCTTGGAGCTTTAAGGGTTAAATGAGTTGGCATTCCAAATGTCTCTGTGATCACTGGTAAATTATTTGAATAATAAATATCAATAGATTTGCAAGCTCTTGTTTGTGAAGGGAATTTATTCGATGTTACATTTGGACACAGTTTAAAATGCATTGTTTAAACTAAGCTAATAGGTGTCTAGAAAAGAAAATGGTGTTTTTACTGTTAACCCTAAACTTACGTAATGAATTTCTGTTGGACTTAAAACTGACTACCTTGTGCAATTGGATATCAATCCTGTGATAATTTGTTTAAAACAGGAGCTCTATAGGAGCTCTTTTAAACAAATTATCACAGGATCGGTTTTTAATAACCTATATGTTATAGATTAGAATTTTAACTACGCAATGAGGTGTTAAGTGGCATACAATGGATTGTCATCTACCGCCAAATACGGGCTTAGTCAACCATCATTTTTTGTTTGTATGAATGGGAGATGGGAGATGGGAGATGGGGGAAGGCGAAGTGGGTGGTGGGATAGCGCAGTGATTAGCATACTGGACTACGGATCAAGAGCTTTGGGTTTCGAATCCCTCCAGGGGGCTCGGCGTCATTCTCTAAGTAAGAATGTTTTTAATATCCAGTGAGGACAAAACGAAATGCTCTACAATAACACTTTTTGTTAGTAGGTACCAACCGAACCTCGCTTGTTTTACTGCATCAAATAACAACATTAGCGATGCAGGCTTTCCTGCTTAAATCTTGCTGCCCTGCTATAAAAAAACAGCGTTAAACCCTAACTGATAATTCACACTTGCTTGAATGGCCTTCTGTACTTTTCATCAGCGTTTCAAGTGCAAAGAGAAAACTCAAAATACATTGTCGTGACATGTGTCTTCAATAAGGCTAATATTTACAATTTCAGGATCTGCAAAAGAACGCGAGATGGTGCACAAAGCAGAACGAATGTTTCGCTGCTCAAACCCTAGTTCGGGACATAGCAGAGGCCATGCGGAATTCACTGTAAGTAAAGATTCTGAATCTTTCCAAGGTAAAGTGAAATCTGATTTATTTAGTTAGTTTTACTAATTTGACCCCGTACAACCGACGAAGTCTACCCTTTAAGTATTTAGTTGAAGGATATTTTCACTCACTTGATGTCACCGCTAATGGCTGTAATATTGTCCAAACGTCCCTAAACAATAACTCACTCGCTCTCTTGATGAAGAAGCATATGTTCCGAAACGCTGCGTCCACGCATCAGACGAGCTGACATTAAAACTGTGATTTAATCAGAATGCTCTTCACACTGGTCAGCAAACAACAACAGTAGTCAGCTTCTGCGCTTTTTAATTCCAAATGTGAAGATATACCATAACAATATAAATGTGAAGATATACCATAACAATATAAATGTGAATTCATACCATAACAATATAAATGTGAAGATATACCATTGATAACAATATAAATGTGAATTTATACCATAACAATATAAATGTGAAGATATACCATTGATAACAATATAAATGTGAAGATATGCCAAAACAATATAAATGTTAAGATACACCATCCTGCACAGTTGTTCCCCCGAGTCACAAGAAATATTTTCGGTTGTGTTGTTTATGTTAATATGATGCAACTAATCAACTATTTCCAGTTGGTTGAACTAAAAGTGTCTGAACCCGAGGAAACGCTTGTCGGGAAGCCGTTTGGTTTTGACGTGGAGGTGCACAACAGAGGCAAAGACCCACAGACCTTAGATGTGTCAATGATCCTCTACTACACCGACTACCGGAACAAGGTCATCAAACCCGCTGTCACCAAGAAGGTTCCGGAAATGGTTCTCAAACCTAAGCAAAGTAAGTGCAATATTCGTCTGAGAAAACATATAAAAATTCTCACCCGAGTGTCGTATCACATTATCAGTACATGAGATAAAAGTATAAAGGCCTGATGCTTGCTGAGGAACTTTAAACTTTATCAACGAGAGTCGATATATCTGACATCTTGGCCCCGTTCCATAAAGCGATTTTAGGCTAAGTTGATCGTAAATGATTTTTGAAATAATGTCCTGTGGAGTTGTTTCTTATCACAGGCTTACGACTGTCGTAGCGTATAACTCGATTTGGAACCGGTGCCGAATGGCACCGGTTTCAAAGCGATTTCTGCGCAACGACAGTCGTAAGCCAATGTTACCTTGTAGCACTTACGGTCAACTTAGATCACTTTGGGGAACAGGGCTCTAGAGACACAGGGTTGGAGTTCCAGTTTTTGTTAACCACCATACAATTACTTTGACATACACGAGCATTAATTCCTGTGCTATTCCTATGAACTATCAAGTGTGACCGTATCTTCCAGGGGATATCGCTTGATCTTACACACGTGATATCCAATTCAGAAGTAGGTAAAGTTATTCCAATTGTAATTCAACAGGACATAAAAATGTGCTCGGAAAGTGGTCAAGGGCCCCGTTCCACAAAGTGATCTTAGGCTAAGTTGATCGTAAGTGCTAATATGTAACATTGGCTGACAACTATTGAAGCACAAAAATCGCTTTGAAATCGGTGCCAGTCGATACCGGTTCTGAATCAATTTCTGCGCTACGACAGTCATAAGCCTATGCTAAGAAACAACTCTACGGGACATTGTTTTAAGAATCACTCACGATCAGCTTAACACTAAGATTCTTAGAAAAACGGGGCCCAAGGTGCTCTTTTACACACATTATTACAGGAAAGGTTTGTAACAGCTTATTTAGGTTGGGGTTTGGACATTAAGATTGACACTTTAAAGGTTAACATACACATCCACAGCTAACACCACCTTGTTATTCTGCAGCTATCAAGGAAAGAGTGAACGTTGAAGTGAATGACACTCTGGATCTGCCCGATGAAGGATTTTGTTTCAAGTTTGTGGCGATGGTAAATTACAAAGACACCGTCATTTCCACCGAAAAGACAGTGCCAGTGGTGTTGTATACGCCCGACATAGAAGTCAAGGTAACACATTGAGATGGTTAAATGTTGTTTCAAACCAGAATCTTTATAATTTATCTGCGTTCCACAAGATAGTTATGTAGGTTTGTTCCCCATACAATCAACATTTATCAAGTTTAACAGCCAAATACCCGTCAAATTAGATGCAGTGAAACCTGCAATCTTCGGGTGGTACCTGCGAACCAAGAGAATTTCATTTTGTTACCGAACACCCGGGTGGAATTCAAACCTACAACCTCTAAGTCTGTTGTCGACCACGCTATTCACTGAGCTATACCGCCTCCTCTCCGCCCCTCCTCTCCGCCCCTCTTCCCCGTTCCTTCTCTCCCTATCTTTCTAAAACACTTCACGGAGGTATGAGCTCGTAACCACACTGGTTTAACATTCACTGGGCCTCTAGATTCCAACAAGTGCACAGTTTATTTAGTTTGTGAACCGAACCCACTGATCCAGTGACATGATTCATGAGGTTGTGACATTACTAAAGCTTAAGAAACGGCAACAACAAAATAACCTAAATCTTAGAAAGATAATTATTTAAAATATAAATGTACTGATAATTACATTGAACTATTGTTTAATTATTTCAGGGCAAAAAGGAAGTCACGAAACAGGAGAAGTTTAATCTGGATGTACAGTTTACAAACCCTCTGTCAGTTGATCTCACTGACTGCAAATTTGAGATGGAAGGGCTGGTTGAACCTGCTGATGGAGTTGAAGAGATCGATGTTGGGTAAGGCAGGGGTGTAGTTTAATCGCATAATCAAATATTAGCACACTATGAAAAATAAATACACATCAATAATAATTTTAATTTTAAACATAAAAAACAATTTCAAATTGGTATATTTAATTAAAATGAATTGAACACATACCGAGGTTTCCAGAGCGCACCTGCTTGAAACGTTTGTCACGCTTCGATACTAGGCAACCCCTACAACCCTAATGGTAGCGTTAACAATAAGTGTGTTAGCCTGACAAACGTTTTCGTCAAGTACTGCTCCGATAACGGTGTAAGAATGACAGGAAATCAAACCAATGGAAATCGGCTGAATAATTTCTTTAATTTTGTCTTATGCTGGTCTTGTGTTAAAACCCTTTTGGGCAAATAGGTTTAGTAATTTTCATTCCACTGCGTTATTTACACATCCGTTTGTACACAATATTCTTAAAAGGCATTTAGAAGTTGGTGTAGTTATAACACAAACTATTATGGAGTGCAACTTCTTTAATTGTAATGCACGACCTTTCTGAGCTAGTTCTTGCCTCTTCGTCGAGTAAGTCATTCACCTGATGAAGGAGCAAGGACTAGCTCAGAAACGTATTGCATTACAATTAGAGAAGTTGCAATCCATAATATTATGTCGCTTGTTCACAGGACCATAAAAGCCAAGGCAACCTGGAAGAAGACCATTAAAGCCAAGCTGGCTGAGAACACTGGGTACCGACGCTGGCTCTCCATGAGGATGACACTGGAGAGCAAGCAGTTGGGCGACGTGAACCACTACCACGAGGTCACCGTCGTCAACAAGCCGGAAGAAGATCTTGTTTCTTAAGCACAGGTCATCGTGAACTAGATCGTCAGACATTGGGCCCTTATATTATGTAGCATTGCCCATGTTTACTGATCCAATTCGCACTGCTTTCAGTAGTGTCTTATACTCTTCAAGTGTAAATTGCTTGATCCTTTGACCCCTGACTGTTAGTCATGGTGTACTACTCGCTTTTTATAACCCATATAAAATTTGAATTTCTTTGACACAAATAATAGTTTTCTATACATTATTTCTAGTCTAGTGTTATAACACACTCTAGTTGGCTCATTTTTATTTTATGATTGCACTTTGACAAAAGACACTAGTAGTATATATGTTCTTCCACTCTTGACTTAGGAATCCCAAGTCGCTTTCTTGGTGCTTCATAATTTAGATCTCGAGTTGCCAAATTTAAAAACGTATTAGGCTGTCCTAAATTATCCCGTTACACGAAATTGTCTAAGACATTTAAACTTTAAAACGCCTCAGTCTTAGTAACCCTGCAACAAGATTGAGGAATGCTATAAGGGCCTTATGGACCGTGGGCCCGTTCCTCAAATCGGTCGTAGGCTAAGTTGATCGTAAGTGCTTAATTATAACATTGGCTTACGACTGTCGTAGTGCAGGGATCGCTTTGAAACCGGTGCCATTCGGCACCGGTTCCAAATCGATCTCTGCGCTACGACTGCCGTACATAAGCCTATGTAAGATAAAAATCCACAGGACATTGTTTTAAGAAATCACTTACGATCAACTTAGCTCAGTTTACAATCTTGCGAAGTTTATGCGAGTAGGGACACCCTTGTTTCTTCTGGTTATGACAGAGCCACGGTAAACCTTAGATGACCTCAACCTTTCCTTGCTGGTTTGGAAACTGTGTTGCAACGATATACTTAACCCTAACAGTGCTGAAGAAGGTTAGGTAGATTTTTAAACTGTGTCCACCTTGTGCTGTTAAAAACCCGTCCTTTGGTAATTTGTTTAAAAGAGCTCCTGCACGAGCTCTGTTATACAAATTACCACAGGATAGGTTTTAACAACCCATTTTAAACGGAATTTTGACAATAAAATAGAAAAACTATTGGCCTCAACACATTAAGGATGAACATGTTTTATGCATTGTCCATGATTACAGTACTGTCTATGTGTAAGATCCGAGTTTGTTAAGGAACAGTTCTTACTTAATGACATTTCTTAATAATAACAAAATGTGATGTAATGTTCCTGTTGTATAGATTCTTTATGGACAGGGTCCTATCAAAAATTAAAACATATCAACAGTATATATTTTTAAGCAATGGTGGATATTTATTGTGGGGTATTGCATTGTTGTCTGTTGACTAATACTCATATACATATGTTATAAGTATATTTACATATCTATTTTGGTTAAGGCACAGTATCAGGATGTTTAAGAATAACTCCGACGTTTTGCTCAATTTTGTCCGTGTGACCAACGTTTAAGTTTTCAAATGCATTATTTAATTGTTTTTTTGTTATGTTTGACTTTACTTGTCATAAGGAAACCCTGCAGTGCATTACTTATTGCTGCAATCATTACCAAGTATCACAGTGACTTTACGGGGCGTACATGATGTACCGAAGCAGCTTGCACATTCTTCTCTGTCTGAAAATAAAAATATTATCGAAAACTGAAATGGCGTTGTGTTTTATGTATATGTACAACAACTATGGTTCCTGTTAAGATTCTTTAAAGACATTGAGAAGTTGATGTAATTCTAACATGAAATAGTATGGATAGCAATTTCTTTAAATGTAAAAACTAACTCAGAAACGGGGTGCTTTATAATTAAAGAATTTGCAATCTATAATATTTTATGTTATATTGTTTCTATTGGTGTATGTGCTAGAATGGCACCAGTGGTATGACAAAGGAAAGGGGATGATGTCCTGGGCGTCAAGGCAGCCTATTGGTGGAGTGGTGGCGTCGACGTCGAGTCCAGTAATTCGGAGGTTGATGATGCATGGCTGTCAACCCCAGAGGGTGACGTAGGTGTGAGAAGCCTGGTTTTGATTCCGGATGGGTCCAGGGCCCCGTTCCTAAAAGTTAGGCTAAATTGATCGTAAGTGTCAAAATATAGCATTGGCTTACGACTGTCATAGCGCAGAGATGGCTTTGGAACCGGCGCCATTCGGCACCGGTTCCAAATCGATCTCTGTGCTGAGACAGTCGTAAGCCTATGATAAAATACAACTCCACTTTTTGAGCTCTGGGGTAGGATGACAAATAAAAAAATTAGTCAAACGTAGTTGGGCGCAAGTAATTGATTGGGCGTGTGAGCGTGATTTTGGTTGCGAAAGCGTGAGTCTCACGCCAACTGCGTGATAGTTGACAGTCCTTGTGACACCGGACACTACCCACCATTACAGAACACATAAGTAATATGTTGAATGTAGAGAGAGTGTCGCAGACGGTGGTTGGGGTCGGGTTAGGTCATAGAGATACCAGCCAAGATAAGACGCTCCTTTTTGGGATTCAAACTGGGGAAGTAAACTGCATGTCACAACAATTTACAAATAATATTCAATCCTGTCGACCCTCGGGCAATCATACTACTCATATAATTTTAGACATTTTATACGACGGTTAAGCTTAAGGTATATTATTATTTTACACATCTCAACATAAATTAAGAAAGAAAGACATGTCAGATGATAATCTATAGATGAGACATAATCCACACACATAGTAAAAAAAAAGTATCTTGAGATGACCCCTTCTGCCTGTTGGCAGCACATACATTACATGCCAGATGAGTCGACGAGGCGTCGTCATAACTGGCTATAGTCTCATAGTAAGGAATCAGTATTTTCTATGTTTTGCCCTATAAATACGAGTAAACAAGCTTTTTCGCATCCCACTGAAAACCTGGTTAGGCCGACGTTGGTTATTCCTACATATGCTATGTAAAAGTGTGTAAATTGTAAATATACACAGTAATAGCTATAGATTTACGTACATTGTTTTCTATTTCCGACAGTACTTTTAAGAGTTCCTATTGCGCAACTGTTGGCTCCACTTGGCTAATCGAGACACAAGCAGAGAAAATAGGAATTTTCGGGAAAATAACTTTATTAAACCTGCGAAGTTTGAGTTCAATCTGAAATTGTGTTGGCGCTTTGACAATGTAATGAAATATATTATTCAAGTCGCTCAACATAACATTATTTCAGCCCTAACATTTACGTGAACAAGTAAGCAAATGTGCTAAATTGTAAAACAAATTTGAACCCCATCTTATTGTGCATTTATAGAGCTGTTACTTGCAACAGGGAGGGAGGAGGTGGATACAAAAGGGGGGGGGGGGGGTGGTGGGGGGGATAGTTGTCCTGTTTTT
>JAULCD010099669.1:0-11560 GCA_032361085.1 Calliostoma canaliculatum
CTGCAGAAACTGTAACTATAAGGCTTGTCCCGTCGCCCTTGGCGTCATCAGTTGAGTCAATAGCCTAGGGCGTAGTTGCTGCAGCTAGGGTTATTATTGTTCTCGAGTCAGGGCTCGGTGAGTGTTTCCTTGCAGGGTCCCGTTTCACAAAGACGTCATAACTTTACTACGTCGTAAACCATGTCACTAGGTTAATGGACTTGGTTTACAAATGTAAAACACCGATGTAAATTGTGCACTTCCTAAAGCAAGTTTTACTTTGGAAAGTGCACAGTTTACAACGATTATTTGGCATTTGTAGTTAAAATCATTTCATCTACTAAAGTTCCATACTCGGATAGCAAACCCGCCATTAAGGCTTACATAAAACAACGTTGGAATTCACACTGGGATGACCAACATCATAACAAACTCAAAGAAATAAAACCTTCTATTAGATACCAACTTCTTACACAGTTTTCTCGTCATGAGGCTGTTGTCCTACGACGATGTTATATTGTGCACACTTACTTCACTCATTTGTTTATTTTGAAAGGGAAAGATCCCCCATTTTGTGTTCCTTTGTTCCTTACCAGTGTCCCTTGACAGTGAAGCGCATTCTTCTCGAGTGTGGAGCCGATGCAGCAGCTAAATCAGCCTTAAGCTTTAACATTTCATCTACTAAAGTTTCATATTCAGGGTTTACTCTGGAAAAAATTTGGTATGGGAAAAAAATCTCTCTATGTCCCAACCAATGGGATTTTTCATCAGAGTGATGAGATTCTAAAAGATATTCTAAAAGATTAACAAATAAAAACTATAACAATAATTTGTTCAAATCATGTTTTTATAGTCCAGAAACTGATAGTTACAATCTGAATCAATGTTTACTTTCTAAATATGGCTCTGCTTTTAGTGTTTCTCCACTCTTTTAGAGCACTGGTGAAGTCAAACTGGTCCATCTGTGGACCCTCTATCATAATTCGCATGAGCTGCTCACAATGATCAGCACTGAGACGATTTCTCAAAGGGGTGGTTACAGCATTTTGAGCTGAAAATGCACGCTCACAGTCTGAAGTGTGGACTGGGTGAGTCAACACAAGGGCTGCTAGTTTGAATAGTTCTGGAAACTCATCAGAATGATATTTCTTTAGCAAACTCCAGAGATTGGCTGTGGAGTTTCTTGGATAAGCCTGGGCTTTAACCACCTGTTTTAGTTGACTCCATTCTTCTTTTGTTTTCAGACTATCCACAATAGCAAATGAAGAATAAACACTCTTTTCAAAGTGATCCAGGAGAACTTGCAAGGAATCATTTCCCCATTCAGATAATTCCTCAGCTGTCAGGAAAGTGATGGGGCGAAGACCAAATATACACATTGAGGTCATGAGTTGTTTGTCAGGAAATCTGTTAAAGAACAAAATGAAACATATTACATGTTTGTACAAAGCTATTCATTTAGTTTCAGCAAATGAACACAAATAAATATAGTTACTTGTACATCTTGATGTGAAAACTAGTAGACAGAGTGTTTTCAACATACCATCTTAAATTTAAAAAATCATAATCACCTCTTGTTGATGTTCTTGATAAGAGCTTCAATAAAGTCAGTCTTAGTTTTCACAAAGCTGTACTTCGACTTCTTCACAACATGGTTTCCTTTGAACTTGCCATCAGTCAGATGGGACAGAATATGCTGGCTGAAGGTGACTGTTCCTGTCTCCTGCAGATCCTCAGGCTGGGATTGAGGCTCCACCTGCAACTTCTTCAGATCAGAGATGCAACCATCTACAGCTACCTGAAAATGAAAATAAATGATCATGATAAACAGAACTTGTTGTGTCAATCTTACACCTACAAACAAATAACAAATATATTTCAATAATTCATTAGTCGTAACTTCTTTGAACTACTGAAGTCAATGTTACTATTTAGTATTAGTTATAAACTATTTCAGCATGATGTTCTAGTGAACACACTAGTGTGAGCTTAGCTGTAAAGCTTTAAGCAGTTTGATTTTAATTATTCAAATTGATAGTTTTGGTAATTTTAAATTAATATATATAATAATGTAAATGAGATTATTTCATGATTTGTTACTAGTAACTGATTTTAAAACCAGAAGTTTAACAAAATTTATTAATAACCATTTTATGAATTACCTGCACACAGCCAATATCAACATCTTTCCTCTGAAAGAAAAGACTGAGCTTCATAACTGGCTGCAGAATATCCATAAGAGCATATGTCATCAACAGAAAAAAATCTTCAGACATTTTTTTTGTGAAGCCTTTTGCTTTAGGGTCACTCTCGGCTACTGTGGCGAAGAACGTCAGCAAAGAATCAAGAGATCTGTATATAACATCCAGAGCTTCGTAGAAACTTAACCACCTAACCTGGTGGACTTCCCTACATCTCAGAATTGGATCATCTAGTAATTTCTGCACAGCTTCAAGATTATCCACTCTACAGGGCGACTTTTTGAAGTAGTAGAAGATTGATTCCAGGATTCCTTGATAGTACTTCATACCTGGAAAACAGAAAGTTAGAAACGCATTGCAATTACTTATTTCAATATAAAAATAGACAATTTCGTTTTGTAGTAGCTTTTGATGAGGGTTGTAGTAAGTTGTAACACAAGAAAGCTAGCATATAAATTAATTACCTGTAATTCCATCTGCTGCTTGTTCTGTACAGAGAGCTAGTCTATGTGCGGAACAATGTGTGTTTATGAGATGCGGATTCTGTTTAAAAAACAGCCAGTCAGTCCATCACACTTTCCCGTCATGACAGATGCACCATCTGTGCCAAGACCTGCAACAACAAATTGAAATTAAATACTGATATTGATTAATTCATACTAGTTAAATATTTTTTACATTTATTTTGAAAGCATTGAAAATGTTCATTGTTGTAGGTAATTTATAACATTAAGCTTTATTTCGTAATATTCTACTTTAGTTCAAGTTATGTTCTCAAATTATTTTATTTATTTTACTTTTAATAAAGTTAACTTGTAATTACCTGACACTTTGGAAATAGGAATATTCCTCTCAGCAAGGTGACCCTCAATGGCAGCAAATATTGCCCTTCCCTTTGCTGACTTGATTCTAAGATCGGCAAGGAACATAGTTGAAGGCATCATAGTGTCTGGATTGATGACTCTAGCACTTACACAAAGCTTATGGTGGGTAGCTATATCAGTACTTTCGTCTGTAAGAATTGTTAAACACGGAGATTTCGTAAGTTTTTCAGTCACTGATTTGTCGATTGTGCTAGACAGCGAATTCAGTAAACCACAAGCTGTGTTATAGCTGCTGTAATTCACCTTGGCATTAACATTGAGCGAAGAAATGTCAGGTGTACCAAGATCATGCAACAGATTCATCAAACTCTTGTATTTAGAAAGAGCTATTCCTTCTTTAGCCATCCAGTACACAACTTGTAAACACTTCATTATGCTCTTTTCCTCTTTTGAATCAACAGATGCAATAACTGCTTGTAGATTACGCTGCTCAAGGGAAACAGCAATAGCACGTTGATGGTCCATGGAAATTACATGTCTTTGAATTGTAGTTGTTTTAAAGTTATTTGTACCAAGAGACATTGTATTGTACAATTTTTGATCTTTGCACAAACTACAGTACATGACATTTTTGTTACTGTCATAAGTCAACCAAGCTCCATATACTTTAGGCCGTGGGCCGAACTGGAAAATTGTGACAAAGTGCTTCAGCCTAAAGCGTGAAGGGTATATCTCTCTATGATAATTAAGTTTGGCCTAATTCTATCTTAAAACACAAATGTTCTACTGTGAATAGTGGTTTGTTAATGAGTAATAAGCATTTAAACACGGCAATTTTTGTTTATCGTAACTATGGCTACTATAGCTTATTAGCCAATCAGAGCGCGTCTTTAGCTTCACCTCTGTACAGCCAAGATGGCTGCCCCCACAAGTGGGTGTGTCTGTCATATTGTTGACACCGGTAATGAGCCCGTTTTGGCATTTTCGGACACTTCCTGGGATAAATTACTGGACTGTCTTGGTGTCTGGGCTACACTTGATGGCCAGGAAAGGGACATAGCAGCGCAGTTTGACCCTACTTCTCGTCTGACAGGTGGTTATCACAGACGCTGTTATCAGAAACTCACTGACAAGCGACGACTGGATCAAGGACTTAAAAGAAAAGATAAGGATTGTTTACGACCTTTACCATCAAGTAATTTGAGTTTAGAAACAGAAACACCCCCAGAGAATAAAAGGCCTATGCTTAGATCTCAGTTAAAATCACCATCAGCTAAAAGACGTTCGGAACATGTTCTTCCATATGCCTGTCTAATATGCGGCAAAAACAAGACTGTTCGCGACAAAACAAGTTTGAAAAGAAAGATAGAAAAGTTGGTTTGTTGTGAAACAAATGCTTTGACACTTTTGGAAGCTGCAAAGTTAAAAAATGACCACAAATTATTGGTACAAGTAGGCGATTTGGATCCTGTGTGTATTGAAGTGCGTTACCATGCTTCTTGCTACAAACAATACACCAGGTGTGTTTATGACACTGATGCAGCATGTACATATTCCCGTCCACTGTCACTGTCATTTGATCGTTTTTGTACAGAGGTAATTGAGCCACGTTTGTTTTCAAATGAAGAAATTTTAAAAATTTCACATCTTAATGAACTTTTTATAAAAATTGTAAGTGACACTGAAGCCATTGACATTAGCAGTTACAGGCATTATCAACTGAAAGCAAGACTGCAGGCAAGATACCCAGATCTTGAATTTCTTCAGCCCAATTCAAACTGTTGTGAGCTTGTGTTTTTCAACAACAATCCGGATAAGTCAGTGATAAGCATCCCCTGCAATGAAGATGACAGTGACACAGAATTTGAACTTGAAGATGAACTCTTAAATACTCAAAGTGACACTTCTCACCAGGATAACTTTGCACAGCTTTACAGGTCTGCTCTCATTATTCGTGCCGCAATTTCTTCTTCAGCCGGGATTGAAACATGGCCACCCAATGCAGTTGATATGACACTGCCAAACTGTGAGAAAATCATTCCAACTGAACTGTTCAATTTTCTTTTGTGGTGCTGTGATATCTCTAATGATTTCTGTACAGAGAAAATTAACTTACATGAACAAGAAGCCAACAAAAAAGTGCTTTCTCTCGCACAAGATATCATCACTTTTGCTACACAGGGAAGAAGGTTAATGCCCAAGCACCTTGCACTCGGAATGACAATTCGACATCTCACAGGTTAGTTTGTGACATTTTTTTATTATTAATTATGATACCTGTAGATGATTTATGATGTAACCGTAACAATTTTCAGATAGTAAATGTTTATAATTGTTAGTTGTCAGAAGACATATTAGCATAAAATTCACATGCTAGTGTCTCTTTTAAAATTATTTACTGATTGAAATCAATGATTGATTGGTCAAGACAAATTGATATTGTAACTGATGATTGATGATATTTCAAGTTGACTATTTTTCTTATAATCACAGGTTCAGCTAAACTGCAAGAGCTATTGAATTCCTTCGGCCATTGTGTCTCCCATTCTGTGTCACTGGAGCATGACACTGCCCTGGCTGTCCAGCAACTTCAGTGTCGGAATGATATTCCGCCAGGATTTCAGGCCGAAACATTCACAACTTTGGTTTGGGATAACAACGACTTTGGTGAAGAAACACTTTCAGGTAATATAAAGAGATTGAAGTTTGCATGCTTGAAAAGTATTAAGTTCAAATTAACAACAGTTTTTAATATTTTAATGTATTTTTACATTTTCTTTTATGTTAAGTTACTTTGTATTCATTACTTTTGACAGTAATTTGAAAATTTTGTTTGACTTTTAATTTGTATTTGTTTTTATTGACACAGGTTTTTTGCAGACCTTTGGTAAAAAAGTAGGTATCTGCTACATTAATAGATATTTGTCTGCACTACTTTTTTCTGCACTCACTCTCTCTTTCTCTCTCTATCTATCTCTGGTGTTTGAATCTTTCTTATTGTTCACTTACAAGCTTTAAACTCTCCAATTGGCACTCATATCTGCAAAAATGCTCAAGTGGCATTATGCACAAATTATTTCACTCACTAATTATTCTTACAAATGTAAATAAAGAATGCTTTATTATTTCATAGTAATTTGTCTACTAATGAAATGATTAACTTAAACTGAAATATCAATAACATATATTACAGTAGTTATTGGTAGTGTGGTGTAAAAAGTAAATGTAATACCAAGATATAATAGACTTTCAAAATCTTACAGCCTCAGTATAATCTTAAAACAATCAAAATAGTTCAAATTGTAGAAACTTTAATTCAAAATGAAATATAAACCATTAATTTAATTTAGGAAAAGGAACTACCCACAACACGAATGGGATAATCATTCAAAAAAATCTTCCTGGTGGGTCAGAGGAGACTATGGAGAGCCCAAATCATGAAAAAGTGGAACGTGTCAAGCGCGACAAAAAACGCACCATTGAGGCCCCACCATGTGATATTTTCCCTTATCATGGAAAAAAGCGGACAGGTCCTGTTCAGTTTAAAGGTATAGTGAATGATGTACGATAATAAATTTATTAAATTCTTTGTTTTATTTTATTTTGGAATGACATAACCTGCTATTTTTCTTCATGGAGTGTAGATAAGTAAATGATAAAAAGTAATAAGTCAGAATATAATAAAGTACTGTAACAATGTATAGTTTTTCTTTAACTATTACAATAACTAAATTTATTACAACACAGGCAAAAGTATACCTGATCATAATATATAAAGAGGGAGAACATGTTTTTACAATGAAATTGGTGTCATATTTTTCATACAATGTTACAGGGTTAAGGCCAAAATTACCAAGAAACAGTTATATAACATTTATTAAATCATTTATCTTTCAGGACAGAATGTCAGTTTTACCAGCAATTCAGATGCTCAGAACAAATGGAGACTAATGGATCTTGCTATTTTTTTGGCGAAACATAGCCAAGTAAGTTGTTTATTGTATAAACTGACATCATCATATACAGTCAACCCTCATTAATGCGGACGCCAGTAATCTGGTTCCTGCACCGTCCGGACAGACTCAAGCTGTAACCAATCTCTGTAAGTCAATGTAATTTGTTTCAGCAAACCATCCATTTCACTATTCAGACGTTTTTAACGAAATACGACACTGTCCGTATTAACGAGGGTTGACTGTAAATTTATAGCACTGACAAAATATTATTTGTAGTCCTCTTTTAAGGGGGCTGTTATTATGTTCTTGTTTTTTCAGTTTTATGCAAACACTTCTTATATTGAGTATTGCGTACTTGTAAGTTTTCAGTAACATTTGTGATTTAGCATAATGAAATAAGAGATTGACAATTGGTTCTTTTCTGACTTGTATGGGTTTCTTTTTTAGATGGAAGCTCAACTACCTGGATGGACTGGATGCAATCAACTAATGAGAAAAGATTCCCATCCTCGGGATAACATAGGCTATCTTCCTGTTATTGATGCCAGTCCAACTGACAAGACTACAGTGAATGCTATCCTTGAAAAGAGCCTACAGATTGCGCACACCTTGAAGCTACCTTCAATTGTCCTGGTAATGGATCAAGCAATATATGCAAAAGCTCAAGAAATACGTTGGCAAGGCCAGGTTGAATTTCGGGAAAAGCTTGTGATTCGGCTTGGAGAATTCCATACTTCCATGGCTTTCTTGGGAGCTATTGGAAAACGGTTTGAGCATGCTGGTCTGAAGGACATTGCAATTGAATCAGGCATTGTGGCAGAAGGATCCATTAGTGGCGTTATGAATGGTCATCATTATAATAGAAGCGTGCGATGTCACAAAATCATTGCTGAAGCACTTCATCGTTTGCGCTTACAAGACTTTATGAACCAACAACAAGTAGATGACAACCAGAAAATCATTGATCTAATGCAGATGACGAAGGATGACTTTGAGGAAAAATTGTCAATGGCTCTGCAAAATAACACAATGCTCAAGTTTTTTGAAGATTTCCAGGACTATGTTGACAAACAGTGTAGAGAAAACGTCATGTATGCCTTTTGGTCTTCATATCTTGAAATGGTCGAACTTCTGTTGTTGTTCCTGAGAGCCACCAGAGAAGGAAACTGGGAGCTTCACTTGTCTACAATCCGTGACATGATTCCTTGGTTTTTCGCATATGGAAAAATCAATTATTCACGCTACCTACCAGTCTACTATCTTGAGATGACAAATTTACCTTCATCACACCCATTCATCCATTTCAACCTGAAGAAAGGCAGTTTTGCTATCAAACGCCATGACAGCCATGGGTTTGGAATGACGGCATGTGACCAGGTTATAGAGCAGACTTACAACAGAGACTCAAAAACAAGAGGGGGACTGACTGGAATTACATTGAATAAAGGTGCTGTTAGAAGATGGATTTTGAGTCATCCAGGAAGAGCAGCTATTGCGAGCACATGCTACACAATGTCAGGTGCTAACTCTGAATCACTGTCTTCACAAAAAGAACTCAAGCCATCAAGAATCCGTACTGATGAACAGGCAGTACAAGATGTGATTTCCACTGTTTCACACTATGCCAACCCTTTCACTTGTGAAAATGAACTCTTCAATATTTCCTCAGGTCAAGTGGCATCAGAGGCCATCCAGTCAGATGTGCTTTCTGCTTACAACAAAGGTGAAAGTTGCTTCCAAAAGTTTGTGACTGAACGATTAACAAGTGATCAAAAGGATCTGTATGACCCATTGACTCTTCCAGCAACGAAAACTTTCTTGGATGTGGACAAGTCAAAGAAGCCCAAGTCACTTGTTGTATCACTCAAAGAAGATCGGCAGATGTTGTCACGTTTGCTTATTGTTTCCCAGGAAAAAGGTCTAGATCTGAGAGATGTCCTCACATATCCCTTGAGTTCTGTCCCACCAGCTTTAGCCAATTCAGATGGATCCATTGTCAAAACAACCAAAGCTGCTCTCCTTCATGAGGTCGAGAAACTTGTTCCAGATTCTGCTCCAATATCTACATCTGATCTGAGTGCAGATACAATTCTCATCCTCGATGCCATGGTAATGATTCAACAACAACGTAACTTTCCTGAAACATTTGGACAGTTTGCCACTTCCATGCTTCAGCAAGTTGTAAGTATGTCACTGAAATATCATGCTAAAAGGGTTGACTTTGTTGCTGACAGATATCCAACTGTTTCCATCAAACAACATGAGAGACAAAAGAGAGCTACCCAAGGTGAAACAAGAGTTCGCATTCAGAGGTCTGATCAGAAGTTACCAAAACAAATGAAGAAATTCTTAGCATGTGGGACAAACAAAGAAGAATTGATTTCTTTCATTATAGATGAATGGAAAAACTGTCACCCTCATCTCTTTTTAGGAGTCCAGATTTATGCCACTTGTGGTGAAGGATGCCAAAAGCTGTCAGTTTCTCCAGAGGGGTTTGTTGTATCAGAAGATGTTCCTGATCTCCACACTGATCAAGAGGAAGCAGACACAAGAATGTTTTTGCATGCTGTCCATGCATCCAAGTGCTTCCCTGAACAAAATGACATCATCATTCGTACTGTAGACACTGATGTCTTTATTCTTGCCTTATGGGCAGCACCTCAAGTGCAAAATCGTCTCATCCTTCTCTTGTCTTTGGCAAATAACTCTAGATTGCTTGATATGAAGTTGATCAGTACAAGACTTGGCAGAAAGACAGTCAATGCTCTTGTTGGTCTTCACCCATTCACAGGTTGTGACTCAGTTAGTGCTTTCAAGGGTAGAGGTAAACTGAAAGCATTAAAGACAATGATGAATGACCCCACATACATGAGGGTGTTTGAAGAACTTGGCCAGGAATGGGGTGTACCAGATGTTGTGAAACAAGACTTGGAGCTGTTCACATGTGATATGTATGGATGGAAAGAGTGTGTAAGTGTGGATGATGTCAGGTACAACTGTTTCAGATTTGGAAATGTTAAAGACACCAGTATGCCTCCAAACAGAGATAGTTTGCATCTTCACATCATGCGCGCAAACTACCAGGCACACATCCACAGAAGCTGTATGATGCAGTACACGTTTCCTCCTACTCCTGCAGATAGTGGCTGGATTGTATCAGACTCAGAACTGTCAATTAAGTGGAGTAACATGGACATTGCTCCAGCTTGTGTTCTGCAGAGTGCCAGTTGCAGATGTAAAAAATCATCCTGTAACACAGACAGATGTTCCTGTAAAAAGGCTGACATTGAGTGTACAGATCTGTGCCATTGTGAAGGGTGTCACAATCGACAAGTGACGCAGTGTGACAGTGTTGACAGTGAGGACGACCAGTGATATTAAAGACTGGGATGTAAATTGAAAATTAGGAGAAATTGTTATTGAATCAATTTGTATGGTGTATATTGTAAAGGATACCAAAATCAACCAGTGACCAATTGTAACAGAAATGAACAGTTGTTAAAAAATAATTGAAATTAAATGTTGGATTATTGTATTTTGTTAATTAGAATTACTTCAATTAAAATTAACTTGCAGCTTTACTGCTGTTGTCCTGTTCACAGTGTATGTATTGACAAGTGTATCTGATGTATGTGAGAAGCACTTTCGGTTGTGTGGCATCCTCTGCCAAAATTCAGACATTGACCAAACTAATGCAGCTCTAAATTTACATAAAAACTTGAATGCTAACATACACTGAATTTTCTGTCAAAAACTACTCATGTACTATGTAGAACTAATTGATTTTCTCATGGAATAACATTGTGACAATATTAAAATATTGATTATGACTTGCTTTTTGTATTATTTTCATGACCATTTCAGAAGGACGATACCCATTTAAAAAAAGACAAAGACAAAGACAGAAAGAATCTAGCATTTTGTTGAGTTTTTTATATAAATTTTATATAAAAAAACCCAACAAAAACCAATTTGTTTTGATTTTGGAAAGAGAAACTAAATGTTTTTAAACACAATATTTTACCTACATACAAAAAAGGCATCCCTAATTTCAATTTTAAAAACCCAACTAGCTGCTACTGTTAGACTTGCATAACTGCACACCTAATTGTGATGTTGCACACCAAGTGTTTGGCTGCTACATTATATTCACCTTTTAAAAATATGTTTTTTTTGTTGATAATTGTCGATAGTATTTTAAAAATGCCAATTTCCCTATATTTCCCCACCATCGGCAGATTTACGATCGGCAGATCCGTAAAGCAGTTAATATAATACCAACATTAACAGGCCAAAGGGGAACAAACGTAGCGAAGTTTCAAAGGGACATAACTGAAGCTGGCGTGAATCTCGCGACTGCGCCGGCATAATTGAAAACTTGCATCTAGTGATTTGAGTTAAAAAATATTTTGAAATATACACTAATTTATTCAAACCATGTTTAAATACACATCTATGTTTAAATCATTCATCGTTGTGCGTTTGTAAACGTGTATTTTCACTTTAAAAACTCGAAGTTAATTCGTGGCAGCCATTTTTCTTTGCGACTTGAGTCACCGAGTGTCAAGTTCATGTCGGATGACGATACCCATTTTAAAAG
>JAULCD010099780.1:0-11560 GCA_032361085.1 Calliostoma canaliculatum
CTTTTAAACAAATTACCACAAGATAGCTTTTCAACAGTCTGTTTCAGTTGGATTTTGAAAACTAAAATAAGCAAATGTTGTGCTCAGCTCAGGTTAAATAGCTTTCAAGTGTAGTGAATATTATTCAAGTATTGCAATCTAATAGCTTTGCCTTTGGTTTCTGCAGGGTAATTGTTGAACATCCACGTGGGCCTCGGGGAGACGATGGATTCCGAGATCGAGGCTACCCACCCAGGAGGCGTGGGGGCGGCGGCGGTGGTGGCGGCGGCGGCAGAGACAAGTAATCATCAGATTCATGAATATTTTAACCCTTAGACAGCTAAACTGGAGTAAATAATACTCTAATTGTGTGACCGCTTTACTGTTAGAAACCTATCCTGTTGTGATCTTTTTAAAAAGAGCTCCTTCTGGACTTTTTTTAAACAAATTACCACAGGATAAGTTTCAAACAGTATTTAGGTTAAAACTATGACATGAAATTAACCAGTGTTCTGCTCGGCAGAATTTTCGTAGCAATTTTAAACATTGTTTTTTATCCTTAAAGTGCTGAGCCTAATTTTTTCTAATTCATTGTTAAACTTCTGCTCATAATAAGCTGTTTAAAAACCTATTCTGTGGCAATTTGTTTAAAATGGCTTCTACAGGAGCTTTGTTGAACAAATTACCCCAGGACATATTTTTAACAGCACACGGTGGTCACAGTTTGTAAATCTACTTAACCCTATTTAGCACTGTAATGATTTTTGTCATTAAGTTATTATTAAATTAAAGGTTGATGCAATTGATACTTTAAAAAAAAAATTATTATCATAATTATGTATGTTTTCAAATACAAAATTGCAGATAATTGTTTTAGGTTTTAAAAAAATAATTAACTTTAAATTTTGAGCATATAAGAATGTTTCGTAGTATGTCTTCCAGATACGGACCACCAACAAGGACGGAGTACCGTCTTATTGTTGAAAATTTATCTTCAAGAGTCAGCTGGCAGGTTCGTATTGATCACAAATCTGGAAAATCATTTCACATTCATACAAAAAAACTTTCAATTCCCATTTTGTGTAAGAAAATCAAGGCTTAATTTGGATTACCTGAATTTGTATAGTGACATCTAATTCAACTTGTTTCAATTCGGGGAAAAGTTGAGGAAATTGATGCCATTACTGTTGAACCATTGAGTCAATTTGCTCTAGGTTAAGTCCTTGATTTCCTCATTTATCAATGGGCAGGGGTATCTGGATAAAGTGTGTAAGCAAGGAAGACACTTCAATGCTTGACCTGAAGATTTCTTTACTATTTTTAATATTTAACAACTTTCCTAAATACCACATAAGCTAGAATTTTTGTTGATCCTTCAATACTCCTTTTAAATTTATGAAAACTTATCCTCATGCATGATTTTACAGCCATAAGAATTTTTTTATAGTTGAAAAAAGTTGCAAAGAAAATGAAAAGAACGATCATGTATAACAATCTCTGGATGATCATACCACTCTATTTTCGAAATTAAAGTTCAGGCCAAGAATTGCAAGTTATCTTCCAGTATATTATAGTTAGACAATGTTGTTCCTGAAGTAATCGGTAGAAAGTAGTTTTAAAACAAAATCTTGGCAAATACTTCATTTTATTGTTATCTTCCTTCCCTCAAAGATAACCGCAAAGATGAACGGCGGCTAGACGGGCAAAGGTCATTCTTAGAGGTCTTGGTCACAAATACACGAGGGTCGGGCATGACAAGGGGCACCTAGCGCTGTACGTTCATCGTCCGCTCACGGGAGTCAGACGACTCGTTACCTGTTGGCAGAAAGACGAGTCCAAGAACCTTGACCAGGTCTAACAATCTTGTCAAGGGCTTTTCAGAAAACAAACCTTTCAGACGATCTTTGAATAAACAGAAGGCTTTGAATCTTCCGATGTCCAAAAGTACTTAAACCCAGAAATTCGCCTATCGAAACCGAGGCATCCTGACGCCCATAGAAGGGTATTCCCACTTGTAGAAGGCTATCCTCCCCCGACGTAAAATAAGACGTATCTAAATCTCGTAGACGTTTCCCCTGCTTCCTTGGCGTTGTCACCTTGGCCAGTTGACTGACCTGTGACGGATGCTGTCCGTTCCTCTCCTGAGGTTCAATATCAGCCAGATTCCATTCTATTGCGGCTTTGACTATTGCTTTCGTGACAGCAGGTAAAAGAAAGAGTTTCTCTTTTTAAACAGCATAGTTTGCATACTTACTGACTTACTTTTCAGGTGGACATGCTGTCTAGACTGTCCATATATCTACATGAGCTGGGCGTTATACATTTGTTCACTGTTTTCTTTGTGTATTTTTACATAAATACAATTAATCAGGCAAATGTTTCAAAAGCCACAAAACAAAATTTACCCTTTTAATTTTTTTTAAAAGTATTTAAATAACTTTACATTACATACAATGTATTAATAATTTAATCTGAATTGTTATTTATTACTTTTAAAATGTAAAAAGTGGTTTAGTTTGTGCTGTGGATGTTTGTTTTGTTTTTGGAGTGTCTTGTCTATAATTATGTTCATGTACCATTGTGTATTTAAGAAAATTACCAGAGTTGTAATGTTATGTTTGACGTCTACTTTAGAGGGAACATGGTTATGTATCTTAAGAATTTTTTTATTTTATAAAATTTTGCAAACTGTAGACCGTTCACCCTTTAAGTGCCAAAGTTTTAGTAAGATTTTAAACTGACTTCATTGTGCTGTTTTAAACCTAATCTGTAATAATTTGTTTGAAAAAGCTTCTTTAGGAATTCTTTTGAACAAATATCACAGGAAAGGTTTTTAGCATCCTAATCAGTTTGAAATATGGACAATTAAACTGACAAATGTTGAGCTTGGCATTCAAGGGGTTAAACAACAATCTACAATGTTGATGGCTTGATAATACATTGTCTGCAAATAGAAAACAATATGTAGATAGTTATCAGACCAAACATATAGATTGTAAAGATGATAAAGCGTTTCAATGGATTGCACTATTTCTCTGTTGTAAAGGATTTAAAGGACTATATGAGACAGGCTGGGGAAGTGACATATGCTGATGCACACAAGAAACACAAGAATGAAGGGTGAGTGAAATTTATGAAAGAATAATTGACAAATTTTAACCCTTAAAGTGTTGAACCCAACACGTGTCAAATTCAGTTACAAAACTCCAACCTAAATAGCCTGTTGAAATCCTTTCCTGTAATAATTTGTGTAAAAGAGCTTCGACAGAAGCTCTTTTACACCAATTATTACAGGAAGGTTTTCGACAGCCTATATGGGTTGGAGTTTGGAAATTGAAATTGACAAATGTTGGTTTTAGCACTTTAAGGGTTAACTTGCAATCTATATAAGCTGTTCTGTGGTAAAGTTTTTAAAAGAGCTGCATGAGCTGCATAGGCTTTTAACAGTACAAGGTATTGACAGTTATAAGTTATCCTAACATGGTGTCCTGCTAAATGTTGAATGATTTTGCCCCAGGAAATCATTGAGAGAATGATGTATGCTGCGATCAACGAGTCGTTCCGATGTCTGGAAGAAGGAGTGGCTGCAAAGCCTGAAGATATTGATGTCTGCTGGTGAGGAAACCATTTATTCAACACCAACATTTAGGTTATCAACATCATATGTTTAAAACAGTGTTGTAGTTTTTCCGTTGGATTTAAACAATTTATCTGTAAAGTACTATCAGTCTCTAAAATTCAATCTACATGGGTTGTTGAATGAGACTCTATGAACTTTTTCTTTGTCTTAGCTCTACCGTCACAAGCGTTTGACATAAGTACCCTCTCTATGTTATGCACTTCACTGTCTGTATCGAAGGACTTAGACTGGTTATTGTTTCCCCTGACAGCAAGCATTTGGAAGCAGTCGACGCTGCTTCTTGACATGAGATGCATCCTATTGCGATGATTCCCAAAGCTACGGATTGTCTCTCTTGTTTGTGAGAAAAACTGAAACTTTCCAACGATGAGCATATGGCGCTCTCTACTTTCATCTGTGTTCAAAAGTCTATTTATATGTTGGGTCAACTAACACATATCCTTTCCTGTTGACCTCCAAACTTCCTGAACGTCAGACTTGACGGTTTCTCCGAGAAAGGTGGACATCATCTACAACTTTTTGATGGCACCATCCCTATCAGCGTTGGATAAATACGATTTGGAAAGTGAGAAACAACTCATAATCTCGTCAACGCACTTAGACCCCCCCCTGTTGTTAAAGTACCATGCTGATAGAGGCCATCAACACATTAGTGGAAAAGGCGACAGTGATATGCCTGGGACTAACAGTGACGTTGCCCGGATTTAACTCCCCCCGTCTTCCTCGTACCGATGAAGAATTCCTATTCAGCCCGAATTACTTCAATGCCACACACCTTCAGAGACCAAAAACGTTCACCATGATCTCCCTCAGCCCTCGGATGATCATGCCCAACGATTTGCTAATATTCATTCTGGATTCCAGAAATATCTCCAGTTTGTCTATCGAGGAATTTGTTATCAATGGGCGGCCCTGCCATTTGGAAATTCCATGGCCTTGTTTATTTTCACTTGTATAATGATGCTCATCGTGCATTTCCTTTATCCCTAAGGCATCAGGGTCGCCTTCGACTCGGACGACAAAGTCAACTCACTCCAGACTTAATTTAAGAGGTGTATACCGCTCTCGATCTGCTTGCTCATCTCGGGTGGCTCATCAACCTCCAGAAGTCTGAGTTGTCTCCTACTCATGATCTGCTTTATGTAGAGATGTCACAACTTTTAAGCTGTATGATGACAAGTGAGGTTCCTCTTCGGTCATCTCGTCTCAAGGATTCGACCATCTCGACATGTTTGACGGCAATCCCATCTCCACATATTTGACGGCTATCCCATCTCCACATATGTGACAGCAATCAACTCAGTTTTCCCTTCTACTTTCGGAGACAAGCTTTCTAAGGTCCATGAACTTCAAATGTTACTCTGCTTCAAATGTTACTTTGGACGTTTGCTGTGGAAGATCAAGCTCGCAAGTTCCGACTCCCATCTTGGGATCTTGTCATTTTTTTAGACTTTACCATCGATACCCCTACTAACTCATAAAACAGCCTTTCTCCCTGTCGTCTTTTCATTCCCTTATCTCCTACTTCCAAGTCGGAGATCCTCGGAGCATATGAAGCACAGAAGTTGGACACACTTTCTTCTTCCCACCCTCATAAAGTTTCGGCGTTTGCTTCTACATTGGTCCTTCATGGTAGTTGTTCCTTACAGACTATTATGGAGGGCTGGAAATCAACATGAGTCTTCATGGTAGTTGTTCCTTACAGACTATTATGGAGGGCTGGAAATCAACAATAGTCTTCGTGTCCCACATATTGACAGAAGATCATCCAACAGTTTTTGTGTATATTTACTTCATATTTTTCTTGCAATTTAACATTGATAAAAGTGATTTATTCTTGCTGTCATTGTTGGGCAGTATTAGTACTTCTTGTTACACTGTTTACCATTCACAGATTATTTTCATTAGGTACAATGTTACCTTGTACTGCTCATACAATATTTTCATTGTTCTCAGCGAGTTCAAGTGTTAATATCTTGTACATACATCAATTCTCTACACATTGAGTTGGTCGATCTTATGTAGTTTGTAGAGTGTATCATGTAGTTATAGTTCTTTACGAATTTGGTTAAACACTACCCAATTTGTTAAGTATAAGAATATTACATGTTGCCAGGGGTGTGTCGGCTTCACGTTATAGATGTCTCTTAGGCCCTGTCCCCCACCGCCTACTGATAAATAAAGTATTTGTATGGCTGAATGTAAGCTACAACATGTTTTTTTAGAATAAAATGATGTTGTACTCCGCTTACATTCAGATGTACATTTTCGTTCCACCCAACCACCTGTCTGGACTTTGGCCTGTTTGTTGATTTCTTTTCTCTTTGGCCTTGAACTTCGGAAAGATTTGTGACGTGGAAGGGGGAGGTAATTTGACACTAGGGTTTTGCGTTTACACCTTATTTCCACTCGACTTACGACTAAGTAGCTATACAGATAAGTATTAGCATTTGTTTGTCTGAATGCAAGCTTATTAAAACACTGTTTTTACTCTAAAAAGTACACATTTTTTATAAACTTGTTACTGTAAGATACCCAAAATACTGTGTTAAACTTCAACTATCTCACATTCATACGCACAGCAAGTCGTTGATAATAGATATGACTGGGTTCCATTTCAGGCTGTTGGGTTTCGGCTTCCCTCGTTACCGAGGTGGTCCCATGTTCTATGCTGCTGAGATCGGCCTGCGCAACGTGTACAACAAGATATGCGAGTTCCAGAAGAGATTCCGTAAGTGACTGTCTACATTTGATACAAATTAGATCATTAAGATGTTTTTCCAATGTTAGTCACATGTTAGTCACATAGCCATGTTCTCTTCACAAGTTAGATAAGTATATGCACTTCGTGTCATAAACAGTTGATGGGTCCGATTCAGCAAGAGTTAATGAACAGGTTTCTGTTCCTCAAAGCGATCTCAAGACTAAGTGTTAAGATGGATGTAAGTGATTTTTCAAACAATGTCCTGTTGAGTTTTTTCTTATCATAGGTTTATGACTGTCTTAGTGCAAAAATCGATTTGGAACCGGTGTCAAATGGCACCGATTACATAGCGATGTCTGTGCTACGGCAGTTGTAAGCCAATGTTATATTATAGCACTTTTGATGAACTCCGCTTAAGATCGCTTGCATATAGGGCCCAGATCATTACGCAGCAAAATGTGATCTACAAGATATCACTGTAATAGTTTTAGTTTATCTTTGACATGGCTGTTGTTAAACAAGTTACATGGAAATCATGGTGCAAGGGAAGAAGAGTGGTCGGTGTAATAGTTAACCAACTTTTGAAAAGCACTCTATACTTTCCACATCTAAATATCACTCTTAGCAAGACATTTACTTGTACTGAAAACTTGTAATGTTTTACCTAACATCCAGCCTTACACATTGCTTTTAATCCCTACCTTGGATAAACCTGTCGATACCAGTCAGAAGAGAAGATATGAGCTATTGGGATAAACAAAAACACATCCTCGTTGATTGTCAACACGTTATCACACTATTTCTTGCCAACCAGTCATGTTCTTCTCAGTCCAATTTCACTGAAGTGGAATTGATAAACGTTATCCTTATGGAATGGAATATTGCCTCTTGTTCTGAATTTCTTGCCACGTGTTGACATGCACCAGTGCGACCACCACCATAAGAAGTTGTTGATTCACGACCCACACGAGGGGTGTCCTGAGTGTTTGGAAAAACAGGAATTGACCATGTGTTCGGTCAATAAACACTGTTTATTGTGTGAAGATATTTCTTCTAAACTTTTTGCTAAATATTGTCATGCTATTTCCACAAAGTTGCTGACAAGAAATATAAAGACAGTCTTGCCGCGAAACGTAATTCTACTGACTCATGTGACCAGCAGACAGCCGTGGAGCAGACTCCTGCACTTGTCCCGTTGGTCCCTGCAGACAGTACTACACCCGAGGACAAAGCCGTACAACTCGCCATATTGAAGAGCTATCTTTTGATTCATTTGAGGAAAAGTCCCCGCTACGCCCACCTAAGGATTTTGAGATCATTGGGTGGTTAGAGGACTTTTCTCCCCCCCACTTTTGACTCTGCCAAGCCCGACATGCCGAGATTTAAACTAGAAGATTCATCTCTTCCCGTCACATTGCCACCTCAGGGTGGACATGAATGAGTCCTTTTTAAGACAAGACTTCAACCTAAGGTTCTCAACATGCCTAAACTCCAGTTCATAAACCTTAAACTACAAGAAGCATTTCTGCTGGTGGGGGGGCAGGTTAATGCTATTTGCGACCTAGCAGTGAAGCCACCCCTCACGTCGTTCCCATTGCTTTTAATCCCTACCTTGGATTAACCCGTCGATACCAATCAGATCAGAAGATACGAGCTGTTGAGATAAACAAAAACACACATATCAGCGTTCATAGCCCCGATTTTGATAGTAGGGGTCAACAATCTAAGGGCGGCAATCTGAAGAACAATCATGAAAATGGCAGTAACTGTGACCCACATGAAAAATCTCAATAGAAAGAAGAGCAGTTTCTCAATGTGTAAGGCTGGATGTATGGTAAAACATGTGTTTTTCAGATTCAAAATACCGGTAGTGTTTTATATACTTACATCCAGACTTATACTGAATTCCCACCCAACCTCCTCTCTATACTAAGGCAGTTAGTTGTGTTTACTTTTCAACTCCTGGTTGTTGGTAGCTCTAGGAAATAGTGCGATGTTGACGACCCACTAAGGTGCATGTTTTTATTGATACCAACAGCTCATATCTTCTGATCTGGCTGGTATCGACAGTTTAATCCAAAGTAGGGGATTAAATGTTCAAACAAATAGTTTTTGTTTGGCTACTTGGACATACAGAATGTAAATATGTGCAACACATTTTAAATAGTTTTGTGAAACTAACTAAACCAGGGTCAAGTTATATAAAGCTCTTGTGCATCTTAAAAGCTCTCATCATGAGAGCGCCAAGATGAAAGTTAAAATGTCTTCGCAATACAAGAGCTTCATGAAACTGGGTTTAGTGAACATAAATTGAAACAGCCAGTTGAAGATAGCAAAGGACATGGTATGTGTACAGTTTGTTTTTCTTCTTCAGCAACGGAAAGTATGTGGACTCCAAGCGATCTTCTTCGTCGTCTGAGCAGGTCAGAGGCGACACCTCCCATGAGTCAGTGGAACATGAAATCCGCCAGCAAACTCTAACTCAACAAACATCGCAATTTGTTTTACGTAAGCAGTCTAATTTAGCCTTCAGAGTGCTGAATTGATTTTAGTTGAACTTAAACACCACAGTGTGGATAGTTTTTAAAAATCCATCCTGTGGTAATTTCTTATTTTTTAAAAAGAGTTCTTCAACAAATTACCACAGGATAAATTTTTGACAGCACATGGCTACATTTTTAAGTCCAACAAATGACATTTTCAACCGCTCAAACTGAACTTTGAAACAGCGAATTTTGCATTCATACTCTGAGGGTTAAGATTGTTTATTCTTAAAATATATTACAGAGTTTTATTCACAATGTCTTTCTATCATTATATAGCCAATAACCTCCAAAGTAATTTCATTTGTATGGATACACTTTAAGTAGATGTGTATCATTTTGTTTATTGAAACAATAGCTTTATGCAGAGTTGATTCTTAAATTGATTTTAGTAGGATCTGAACTAGGACCACCTTGTGTTGTTGGTAACCCATCCTGTGGGAACTGTTTTAAGCAAGTTATCACAGCATTGCCTTAACACTTACCATGCGAGTGTTGGAAACGATATCCTGATCGAGTGGCGTGTCCTCAAATTTTTAAAGGTTTGTCTTCCCAATTTAGTGCCTAATTCAATATGCCTGTCTGCTCATGCAGCTCAGGCTATTAGCCGGACCTGGATATTTCTGTGAGCCGCATGGTAAGGGTTAATGGTTACTGGGATTGACCCTATGTTGAACCTGGTTCAGGAATTTACCGGACGCAAAATCCTGTGTGTGGATCCGAGGGTACGCAACAAAAAGTCAGTTTTTCGTTATTCCAACTTTACATGAATGATGATTACTAAATTCAAAGTAGGACTCCTGAAATGCCAAATTGCTATTCCCAGGAACTCCCAATTTTTAAGTCGAGGTAAATCCCTGCCGGTTTGTTTAACTTTTGTCTTGGTCTTACAACAGCCTCCTTACATTTGAGACAATTTAGCTTTTAGTTTTTAACCTTTACTGTGTGACATTGTTTTCCAACAGGCTTACCCTAGTGGCGCAAACCGAACGCCGCAACGATCTCACCTATTCCAATTAGTGTCAGACTGAACAAAAATCCCGCAATCTTGGCCTGATAACGAAATCTGGAAAATTTTGTTTCCTGCACAGTAAGGGTTAACATTATTAGGCAGTCCCAAACTGAATGTGTAGTATTCAGACATTGTCTCCTGCACAGAGATGGTTAACAAGATTGTGTCGTTCATTATTTGGACTATAAAATAGGGTTGCTTCTAAACAGTAATCTGAATTAGGTGTGAAATAAAACGTCAACATGGACTTTCCTTCAGTTTAAGATAAATTTGTATCACAGACAATCTGGTTATTTTATCCTTCGACTTGAAGCTGTGCTGTTTACGTAATAGACGAGTGACAGTACTTGATCATGATTTTTTTTAAGTACCTTTTGATTCTTCAAATATTTGTAATTTTATCTTTATGTCTCTCTCAAACTGCTATTTGTTTTCAAGTGTCTTCTTGTGTTAAAATGTGTACAAGCAAATTTAAATTGTTCAAAACACATGTGTTACTATGGCAGGAAATGTTAAAATCCATGCATCTTGTATAGAGGTGATGTGAGCATCGGTGTTGTATATTGTAATCAGAGTGTGTTCATATTGTAATTGTTTTATAATTTATACAGATGTTATTTTTATAAGATTTGTTGATATTGTCAATATATGAATAAAGTATTACATTCAGATTATATTGACAGTGTTTAAGGGTTTTATTTCAGGGCCCCGTTCTTCAGAGCGATCTTAGGCGAAAATATAACAATGGCTTATGCCAAATCGATCTCTGCATTACAACAGTCGTAAGCCTATGATAAGCAACAATTGCACAGGACTGTTTCAAAAATCGCTTTGAGGAACAGGGTCCAAATGGCTAAGGCATCTCAAAGCCCTCATAATAAAAAAAAAAAGATGTCCCATCATCCAAAAGAAGTCGTTTAGGCTGCACCCTGCACCTTTTGGTGAAGTTTTATCAGAATGATGACATAACAAGTGTGTCTTTACATAAAATGTTAATCATTTACTGCATTTGATCAAGTAATGACATGAATGTATAGTTCACATAGTCATGGATTTCAGCAACATGATATGTACATTTAGTTACAGATATCAAATCTTAATCACTGGAAAGTAAAGTAAAGAAAAAAACCATCAAAATTCTATTTCAGAACTAGCTCATTTTATATTTACCAACAACACAACTTGCATGATTTAAGAAAGATTTATACCTTATCACATGAAATATTATGGATTGCAAAACACAATGTTTCTGGGCTGAGCGAAGGACTAGCCCAGCAACATAGTGTGTTACAATTAAAGTGGCAATCCATAATATTTCATGTTATTAACACCTATAAAGAATTAATTCTCAACAGTAAGTATTAAATTCAACATTCATGAAAATTTGATATTTGTCATTAGATTACAGATCAATAGTACAAATATGAGAAAGTACATCATCTTTCTGGTCATGTGCTAGCCCTGGTTTCAGCTTCACCTTGTAATGAAGGTAACTGAATCCAGTCAACACTCGCTTGTGTGGAAGTAGAACTTCAACACAATTATGCAGATTCTTGGAAAATAAAGCTGCAGCTTCAGTTTTATCTTTTACTTTGCACAACAGGGAGGGTCCATGTTCCTACAGCCAGGGGTGCCAGGCAGGGTCCATGTTCCTACAGCCAGGGGTGCCAGGCAGGGTCCAT